>BHFT01039346.1:14246-41091 GCA_004320025.1 Laticauda laticaudata
TTTTTTTTTTTTTTTTGCTTTGCTGACTTTACTTTACTTTGCTTTCTTCAGCCCTTACTTCTGGGCTTAAGAAAAGTGCCAGAATCAGTCACCCATTTCAGTCTTAAGTATCAGGTTTAAAAAAAATTAATTTCCAAGCTGGGTCAGGAAAGATAGCTCTAGATGGTCTGGAGAAATTAATCCTGGTGCAGAACAGTCTAGCAAAACTTAGTGTGACTTACTCTTTCAAAATAAAGACTTTAGTAGGGTTGTTGGTTTACCCTTAAGAAATGACCCAAACTATAGCTTCTGTGTAATCACTCTATATCACTATAATGGAGTAAATGAGAGAATAATGACTCAGAGGCACTTAAAAGGAAACACTATGTCATTTATTTTGCATTCTGGAGCTCAGTTTTCAAGCCAGGTTTCCCTAGCTTCATGCTAAAAATGTTTCCCCGGCAGAAATTTTTGATGGGTCAGAAGTTGTGCATGGTAGCAGCTATTGGTAAGCAGAATTTAAAAAACAATTCAGAAAGTTGGATTCAAAATTGTTGAGCTTTGGGTAGTAGTCCGACTCTCTTAATGCATAGGTGGCAATGATGGGTTTTTTAAATTATTATTATTATTCCTTCACTTCATGTTGAGAAAGTTCAATGTCACTACATTCCAGAAAGTGATGCTCTCTTTAGAGATTAGGAGATGAGTCTTCCAAAAGGGACAAAAAAGGAAAAATTCAGTTATACCTAGTTTGATGCAGTTGGGATAGCCAAATAGAATATAACTTATTTGTAAAGTAATTTAGATTGATGTGATATGCATCTCTATCTGTAAGTTCTAAAAAAATTTCTTTTCTCCTGGAATCTGGGTGAGGTTTTCAGCTGTCTTGAAGTCAAAATTATGTCATGATACTTTTATATATTGCAATACAAAAGCACCCAGTTTTCAAGGTATTCAAGACTCTTGAAGACCAGAAACTTATTGAATTGTAAGGCATGCAAGTAGGATAACCAACCTTTTCCCAAAATCATTACTGTGGTGAAAGAAGCTCTCCTTCCCCATCCCTAAAACAAGAACCTGCTTTTTGCTGTTTAAACACAAAATGAAAAATGTGCAGAGTAGATATAGCTTGTCTAGAATGCTAAACTCTGATTAAACATCTCCTCCACCTTCCAAAAGCATGTTCTCTCCATGGACCATCCGGCAGAATTTCCAAGGTGAAACAATTCATTGTATATCACAAGGGGCAGGAAATGCTTTCCTAGCAAGACAAATCAAGCTATTAATCTTACAATACAGTAAGAACTGTTACAGCAGAAAGTATTCATTTCTACCTTATTAAGACTTGTATATTATGTTTGAACAAATGCATTTCACTCACTCTTTTTGGTATTTCATATTTATCCAAATAAAACTTTTATTGCAAGGCAAGCTGCCTCTAGATACCACACAATGCCTTTTATGTATATTGTGAAAATAGCTCTAATGCATTAGCTCTATCAAATTTCCAAGATTTTCTGCCTTTCTAAAATATCAGGGGATGCGACTTTCAGACAGAAAATAGAGTGCATTTATTTATATTGTTGCCCAACTCATAAACAAGTGATTCTGAGCAGCATAAAACAGCTAAAAACAGTTAATAATTTAAAAGGCACCAAAACCAAGCTAAAACAAAGAATAATAGAGGAAAGGGTTGTTAAAAGCAGCAGAACACCTCACTACTTCACTTATCTCCTGGGGCCCTTAGGCCTGCTGACATAACCAGATCTTGAGAGATTTCCAGAAGTTCAACAAGGCCAACCTCACTTCAGGAGATGAGAAGATTCCACCTCAGGGGAGGAAGGAGAGAAGATTTCATAGTGTGAACACCACAGCAAAAAATGTTTAGAGCCTGCCAAATATAATAAGGGACGGATCCTATAATATGCCTTCTCCACTGGATTCTTTCCTCTGTCGCCATTCCTACTGAACATATACATGAAGCCACTGGACAAGTTAATCCACGAACACATATTCATCAATAAACTGATTCTACTCTACCATATACCCAGATAGAAAAGTGTTAACCAATGTTAATAGATAATCAGAGTTGGAAGGGATCTTGTAGGTCATTTAGTCCAACCCCCCCCCCCCGCCCNCCCCCCCCCCCCGCCCAAGCGGGCGACCTACACCATTTCTGACAAATAGCAGTATAATCTCTTCTTGAAAGTCTCAAGTGATGCTACTGAAATGTCTTTGGGTGTTTGGAAGCTCTTAGATGTTAAATTTGTTCATGGCTTAGGACTTGGCATCTGTCAGGCTGCTAATTCCTAATATTATTTCCCCAGCCAACAAAATCTCCATATCTAACATGAACCTCATCCAACCACAGTGGAGTTCCTCCAGGTCTTTTCACTTACAGAATGACATCTCCAGGGATCACAGAGGGAAGCCATTTCAGTGCCATCCCTATTTGTCAAAACAACATTCTGCCGGATATTTAGATGGCTCCTTCCCTCCTCATTTTTAGGAAAACCATTTTTCCTAAAATGGTTAGGAAATTTTAGGAAATAACATGGTTATTCCATCGCACCTTGATGCTGGAACACAGGTCTACTCTATGGTTGTGAAAATATTTTTGAATTTTTTTGTTTATATGGATGATTGTAGGTTGAATAATTATTGATTTGTCTCTTTGAACAGTACTGTATTGTTTTAACTCAATTTAAGGAAGTTGGAATGTACAGTATTCAGCTTGTTAGTACATTAAAGCAAACATAAAATATCTGACAAACTTTCAGAGATAGAATTTGCCTAAAAAGCCCACAATTTTCAGAAGGGATTAGGTTTCTAAAAAATTGGTACTGCAGTCTGTTGAAACAAAAGCAACATAAATGTGCCAACCACACACAGAGACACACACACATACGAGATAGGGAAAAACAGCTTCTGTTATTCTTAGATTAGTGTGAATATGCCATGTGGCTGTGGTCAAAGAAAAAATATGTTTGTGGTTTAAGCCCCTGTCACACTGCACCAACGGATGGAAAGAGGATGTAAAACAGAGAAAAACACTTGCCATCCGTTGGTTAACGCGATGCTTCCGTTCTGTACTCACTGCCTCCGTTTTGCTTCCTCTCTATCCATCCAGCATCCGTCTATTGACATTTCATCCGCTCAGAAGGTTTTGAGCTGCTCAAAACTTTTGAGCGGAAAATGTATCCAATGCATCCGTTCTGCATCCTCTAGGCATACGGGGACATCCGTTCTGCATCCATTATGCATCTGCTATATCCGCTAGGCATCCGCTGTGCATCCACGCAACTCAAATCCATTCCAGTGGTAAACGGACGCAGGGAGGAAGCGGAACGGACATGCAGCGTTAGTAGCACGGACGGAGAAAGGATGAAAGCGGATGCAGCTACGCATCCGCGTCATCTGCTACGCATCCGCTCTGCATCTGCTCTGCAATCCTCTATGCATCCGCTCTGCAACCTCTATGCAACTGCTCCTGCATCCTTTACGCATCCTCTACGCATCCTCTACGCATCCGCTCTGCATCCGCTCTGCATCCGCTTCCATCTGCTTCCATCCGCTAGGCTTCCGTGGAGCATCCGCTTTCCATCTGCTCTGTCCGTCCCCCCGTCCGTTCCTTTCCGGTGTTATCCGCTCTGCTTATGCAAATTTTGCCCCTTTTGAGAGCGGATAACAATGGATTGGAACATTTTTCTCGTCCGCTGTGTCCTTTTTACAAACGTTTTGCATCCGTTGGGCAGTGTGACAGGGCCTTTAATGTCAAAAGAGTGGAAGAGTTTTACACAGGAATATGTATTTTATTTTACCTAATTCAAACCTAGAATAAATATAGATATGCAGAGACACTAGAAGAAGATATAAAATTGTAACTGCATTCCAGGAAAACCAGAAGTAAACATAAGTTTGGAGAATTTAAAATGTTTTAGGTCATATATCATTTTCAAAGGTTCAATTTAGAAACAGTATTATAATCCCAGAGATTATAAAATTGTAAGATGTTATAATGATAAGATTTTATAGATAAATTATTAAATCTGTATGAAAGAATTTATTGTATTTATCTGGGCAGGAAGGCACATATAGTGGAAATATCAGCATTCCAGTTGGCCTCAAGAAAGCTTCTAATCACCAAAGGCAATACATTTTGAATAATTAATTATTAACTATCTTCCTTCCTTCCTTCCTTCCTTTCTTCCTTCCCTCCCTCCCTCCCTCTGTCCTTCCTTCCTGTTTTAAGTAAGTTCCTCTCAAACTAGCTCTTTTATGCCATTCAAATTATTCCAGAAAGACCTGGAGAATTTGCCCATGGCTCCAATGTGACAGCCATTAGATGAATCTGCAGTTGTTATGCAAATCCACAGTTGTTACGTGAAGTTTTGCTGAAAACTAGAAGTGCATTTAAAAAAAAAAAAAAACATAATGAAGTTGTGTTGCTGAGCACTCAGAGTTCGATCTCATGACTCCAGAGGGGACCTGACTATTGGAGCTTCAAATCATAAGTCCCCTTTTTCAGGTCAGTTGTAACTTTGAATAGTAGCTAAGCAGCCAGATGTAAGCCAAAGGACAACTGTAGCTTCTGCTACAACAGAAAAGCTGGTCCTGAGTTACTAGCTAGCCCTGAGGAATCAACCTCCTATGGGATTTCTCAACAGAATTCCTTCCAGATGCCATTAGCATTTATTTAATTTTTAGGTGTGGGATTTGTTTTACAACTTTTGACAAAAGTTTTTACAACTTTTACTGATATCATTGAGAAATCATTTAGTGTATTGACCAAGGCACAACAAAATAGGATACTGTGAGTTCTAGTCTTATTTTAGGAATGAAACCAATTGGTTGACCTTTCCAGTCCCCCCTCCTCCCAAAAAGAACCAGTGAAGGCAACTGATAGGAAGAGAAACCTTGGTTTTGTTGCTTGGTCTTAATAAAGATCTTTCTCTCATTTTTTTTTTTAATTTGCATTGGAGGAAAGAAAAGATGTAACATACACAAGATACTGAGTGAGAAATTTCCCCTTCCAAATATTATGTTGCCCAATGATTTTTGACCTGAGTAAAAGTATCGAACTTCTATATATTTTTTTGCATGCCCTTCCAATACTCTCCATACATTTTTAGTACAGTGACAGAGTTAGAAGGAAGTATCATACTCCAAAACTGTGTTTTCCATTGCTTTATAGCTAATTTATCAATAAGTCAATCTGTGCACAGACAATATCCATAATTGTATTATATTTTCTTCCCAGCAGCATCATGTGATCAAGAGCTCCAATCAGCACTAGAAGAAGCTAAACAGCCCCAGAAAGATAATGTATTCATTCCAGAGTGTGCTAATGGTGGGCTTTATAAATCAGTGCAGTGTCACCCATCCACAGGATATTGCTGGTGTGTCCTTGTTGATACAGGACGTCCGATTCCTGGTACATCCACAAGGTAAGAGATCTTCATTGGAAACAACAACATGCACATATATATGGAGCTATGTGATGTTGCTGTCTTCATCCAAAGACTTAAAGGGCTATAACAACAGCAATAGCACTTAGACTTATATACTGCTTCACAGTGCTTTACAGCCCTCTCTAAGAGGTTTACAGAGTCAGCATATTGTCCCCAACAGTCTGGGTCCTCATTTTACCCACCTCAGAAGGATGTAAGGCTGAGTCAACTTTGAGCCTGGTGGGGTTTGAACTGCCAAATTGCAGGCAGATGGCTGTTGGCCGAGGTATCCTGTAGTACTGCATTCTAACCATTGTGCCACTGAGGCTCTTCCATAATTGCACAAAATAGACTATGAATATGGTTGTAACAATTCTATGGCAATTTAATATGCAAAAGATGTTACTGTTCCTCCTTGTTGAGCAGGAGTAATCAACATTCTTAACATGCTTTGAGTGCTGACATTCACAGCTTGTGTAGTGAAGTTTATTGCAAGATGCTTGAATCAGTAAGCAATTAAAATTAAAGGAACAGTTGTGAGCTATGAAAATAATGGCAAATTTGTCACTTAAAGTGTAGAAAGTGTTCTTACTACTCAATTACAAATTCTGATTACATCCTCATTATTTTCAATCAGTTTTATTCAGATTAAAATCAATATTTTACAGTATGGTCAAGGTAGTAATAGAAAAATAAACCATAATTGCTATATAACAATAATAAAAACATCACTAAGACTATTGTAAACACCTTTGTGAAAAGACCAAGAAACAGTGAATGGTAATTATGTCTAAATCTGGCTCTAGTTCATAGGATTTTTCTCATTATTTATTAGCAGGCTTAAAAGTAATCAGCAAGGCAGTGCTTTTTATGTTATTAAGCAACTGTCAAACCAGAAAGGTAATAAAGTCAGGGGCTTCAGCTTTTATTATTAATTCAAATCTTTACTCATTTTTTGGGTTCTTCATATGATTTTTGAGGACATTGTTCTTTCTGAATTTAACTCTCTACTATAAAGTTGGAACAACCTTTACAAACTTTAGAATTGACGTGAAAAGATTCAAAAATGTGAAGCCTTTTATATCACAAAAAATGACAACCCAAGAAGAGGAAAGAGTCAACTAGAAGGAAATATCAGTTCTGCCAGCATCTATATACTATAGGAAAAGAAATTTAGCATCAGAAAGAACTTTCTATTTTTTCCCAGAAACAATTCCTTCAGCCCATTTTTGCAAGATTAACTTCCCATAGAGCAACACTGCTGGAACCAGTAGAAAGGAGAACAATATTTTTAATATGTTGTTAAACAGTAGGTTGAAGTTCATGAGTTTCAGCTGAGCCAGAAGCAGGGAAAGAAGCTGAGAGCCTTGTTTAGCAGACAAAGCAGACAAAATATCACTTTCCAAAAGCAACAATGTGGGCTTGGCGTCTTTAGGAATGCTTGTATGGAAGCTCACCAAGAACCAATGCAGGGTGTTTAGCTTGATACAAGCACGGATAATTTGAAAAGTAGAACGTTCAAAACAATGCTTTGGAGAGTAAACTGTAGAAAGTCAGAATATCTGCTCACACTCACAATTTCAGTTGAGGAAGGGCTGTGTGGGTAGTAGCCTAGTTTATGTTTAATTCCCTACATCTCTGAATAGGACTTAGAATGATTGTAATTGGAGACTTTGCAAAGACAGTGTCAACAACTCTAAGCTGAGTGAACCAGTGAGCCTCATTTGATCTCATTTGATCCTGCTATTTCTGCCTTATACTTGCTTCTTTTGTTCTGGAAATGTCAGCCTGCTAGAACAAGAGCCTGTGTTTCTTACACTTTTAAGGTAGCCTGAGGGCTTTTATAGACATTATGACAGGTATATGGCAGAGGCCAGGTGATCTATGATGAGGGAATTGGGGGAATTATTATAATTCAAAGACATATATTTCCCCCCTCCAAAAAACCTACCCAGTTAATTGGGATACATTGTGAATATTTATGGTAAGGGTAATTATAATGTAGATTAAGAAACACTTAAAATTGAAGAGGTGAATTTTCCCTTTGGCCCCATTTTTTCACATTTCCAGATACATTTTGATGCAGTATATTCTGAAAACTTTAATATATTGCATTATTGTCAGAAGTTTAATTATGTTATTTTAAAAACAATTTTCTACCCATCATGTTTACAATAAAATGGTTTGTTTGCCACAGCTGCTATTAAGTCTGCTCAAAACCAGAATTACTCAATGCTCAGAAAGCATTATATGATAATTGTTCCATTTCCAGAGCTAAGGCTCTAATGGAAAACATTTTTGCCACTTGAAATCCCCTCCCCCTCCCCCCCCAAAAAAGGCCAGGAGAAGAATTTTAATAAATAAACTAGTAGCTAGTTTGTTACTTTTGCTAGGCAGAAAATAAGGTTAAGCAAGATTGTGGAGTTCATCGTCTTCTAGATGTTGCTGAACTATAGGTCCCGGAATTTTGTGCCATTTTGTACCATTGGCTGGCCTGGCTAAACCATTTAGAAATTGCAGATGTTCAACATCTAAAAGTCTGAGATGGTTACTTGTTGCTTGATAAAAACACAACTCAGGAATTGTAGGAAGAATTGAAAGTGAAACCATATAGTGCATGTTGTAATGGAGAAACTGAAGGGCTGCAGGAAGAAGGATGGAATGCAGAGTGGGATATCAGATTAATTTGAGATCAGGCTCTTTGCCACATGCCACATTAGAGCACCCAGTTCAAAGACTTTTTCTGTCATTCTTTATTTGGTTAAAAAAAAAAGGTAATGTGACAGCAATTACAATCCATTTCATCCACAGTTTGGTATCAAAACAGCTTCTGTTCTTCTTACTCTAAAGGGTTCCCTTTCACCCATAGGCACCTATTAAGCTGAGCATGAAATTGCATTGCACCTTCATGGAGCAGCTTATATCTGATGGGCTATTAGCCAATTCCATAAATGTTCATTTCCTTCACACAATGAGGAGATAAATTAAACACTGAGGGCAGGGACTACTTATTTCATTCCAACCATATATTTCATTCCAACCATATATTTATTCTCATGACCAGAAGAGTATCAAAACACACTGTGATTTGTTACAAGGGCTTGAAAAGATTTCCCCCCCTCCTTAAATTTTATTAAATGTTCTAACATTACATGGACTTAACCCTCAACCCTGCATCTCCCCCATATATCCATATGTGCATATTTATGTTATGATTTTTTGTTTCATCAGATATAATCCCATGGTCCTATTTCATGTCAGACATATTTATGGAACCAAAGTGCAAAGTTCACAAGGGCAATAGGAAAATGAAATATTGGAATATATAAAGTAAATCACTTACCTCCCCTCTGTCTGGTCCATTTTTGTGTAGCAAAGGAGCACATTATTCTCCAGAGATTAGATTTAAAAAATCAGTTGCCTGAGAATTCTAGAAGATTGAATTTTTCAAGCATTCTTGGTGCTCAGTTTGTGAATTCAAAAATATTCCATCAGTGTTTTTCATCCTTGGCAATTTTAGGATATGTGGACTTCAACTCCCAGAATTCCTAAGCCACCCATGTAATCCTGGGAATTGAAGTCCACATGCCAAAACTGAGAAACACTACATTATATGATAGGAAAAAGATCCTGTTATCTATTCCTTTTCCATTCATTTAGTTGCAAACCATTTGATAACTAGAAGGTCTCTGCCACAGATAATAAGAAATACAATAAAGCATGATGCATATATTAGATACAATAAGTTTTCTAGCATCTTTACTCATTTTTCTACCATCAATATAGATAATCTAATGGCAGAGAGCTAATTCAACAAATTACCCCTAAATTACTGTTTCTTTAGTAATTCACTGTGGATATCATATAAAAATGAGATATTTCTTCTTTGCCAACAATACATTTCAGGGAATCTGAGCTTTAAAAATCTTATTTCTTGGGAATGATGTCACTGTTATTTGCTCAGCATGGTTCCATCCAATTAATAATCAATAAGTTGAAAGCATCTTTCATTCTTTAACCCAGATGCTTGCAAAGAATATAGCAGGCAATATAGCAGGGAGCTGCATGGCATGAAGTCTACCATAAATCTCAAAATTACATCACCAAGCTCAGGAATTCTAATCATGTAGAGTAGCATGAATTCATTGGTGTTTAGAATGAGCTTTATCCAGGGTTGGGATTCTACCAGTTTACACCTATTCGCTAGAACCGGTTGTTAACATTCTAAGCAGTTTGGAGAACTGGTTGTGAGAAGAAATTACTGGCCTAATCCTGTAAGGAAGGCAGGAAGGAAACATTCTGGTGTTGTTTACAGAAACTGCCTCTCCGTTAACCCTTTTTCATTCTTGGCAGGACTAGACTTCCTGTCTCAGGAACCTGGAGTTTTCTTTCCCTCTTTTGCTGGTACTTTGCTTGTGCCATTCAAAGTTACAATGGGACTGAAAAAAGTGACTTATGACTCTTTTTCACACTTACGACTGTTGCAGCATCCCCACAGTAATGAGAGGCCAGGCAAGGAGATGACTGCCTCGATGTGAGTGATATTGAGTTGGCCACGCCCAGCCAATAACATGACCACCAAGCCACATCCACCCAGTCACATGACACTAAGCCATGCCTACCACCTAAGCCATGCCCACAGAACCAGTTGTTTAAAAAATTGAATCCCACCCCTAGTTTTATCTGACATTTGAATAAATGTGTGGCTATGATTTTAGAATCAAAAATAAATCAAACACTCTGCCAAATTTCAGTGTTATTATACAGCTGTTGAAATGGTAGAGTTTTCAAATTAAATCAGCATTAGCTTAATTTCTTTTTTTCTTCCTATGGTCCCTTAAGATATGAACAGCCAAAGTGTGATAACAGTGCTAGAGCTCACCCAAGCAACACGAGAGACGTGTTCAAAGGGCGCCCATTGCAAGGTTAGTGTATAATAAATGGTGTTTTGGGAGAATGTTTATTCATTCAATTAACTTGAAGAGTGGTTTTATATCTTCAATAAAATTCTTGAGCAAAAATATTTGAAATATTGTTATGCTGCATTTAGTATGAGTACCATTAAAACTGTATTCCAAACTGTGGTAAGTATGAAGGAAATTGTACTGCTGCATGGGTGGTTGATTCAACACAAATGAAAATCAAATGCACATTTGCTATTGAAAGCAATGACAGTGGATCCAAATCACAACTGTGACTTCATAATGGAGTCAGTCCCTCAAAAAGCCTAGCAAAAAACCCTGCTTGGTTATTATATGGTGGTTGTGGACCAGTTTATAAATAAATAAATATCCTGGATAATCTTCTTGCAGATTTTACATACCATTGGAGTGATCCTTGAGGAGGTCAAGAGGAAGGAGTATTATGTTTATTTGCCACCTTGAATTAGTTAAAAAGTAATAAAATCAGGATCAAAAAGATTGAATAAATAAATAAAGAGGAACGTAAAGACTTTAATACAGGGGTCCTGAACCCCTGGGCCACAGCCCACAACTGGGCCATGAGCCATTCGGAACCGGGCTGTGGAAGTGATGGGGAGCGCATGCAAGAGTGTATTTGTGCAAGCTGCAAGCTAGCACATGTGCTCCATTTGCATGAATGGTGGGCATGTGTGCCAATGGATTCATGCCAGTGGATTCAGGCACATGCTTGCCTGCTGCTTGCTCACTCCAAGCCATCCCCTCTTCCCCTTCCCGCTGGTCCACAAAGCCAGAAATGTTAGGGAACTCTGCTCTAACAAGATCTCATCTATGCTGGGAAAGCAAATATAACATGAGGAACACAGTTGGAATCAAATTCCAACTGTGTGTAGGTATATAATATATATGTGTCTCTTCATTCTTAGAGATTGACTTAATACTAATTGAGAAACTGATATTGAGCTGATTATGAATAGCTCAGTAACAATTTCAACTACAATGCTATAATCATGCTTCTAATGTGCAACTCTTTTAAAAGAGTATATACTGTTTCATAATAAAGTAATAAGCACTGTAGAACTTTTAATAGTGGACTGGAAGAATTAATCAGCTTTGCATGGAGAATTTCCCTGGGATCGATTTTTAGCCTGCTGGCTAGAAATTCCACATTTCTTCTTTAGATATTTAAAAATTAAACCCCAAATCTTGAATGTCAACAGCATAGTCTAAACAAGCACAATTTTCTCCATAATACCAGAAAATATTGCATATTAAGCCAAAATTTGAAGACTTTTGTTGAGTCAACTTACACAAACCCATAAGGATTTGATTTTCTTTAGTATCATTCAAAATGGATGAGTACATAGAATTCCACTTATTTCCTATGAATTAATATTTAGGGTTTTAATGTAAATCAAAAATGGAAGACAAGTAGGCTATTCTACACCAGGAAAGCATCTTCTGTTCAGTTAGCAACTATTTTAAAACTTTACACAATACTCTGCCATAAGACATTGTAATATTCATCCATTTGGACAACTGATTGTAACTGCTACGAAAACATGCTGCAGTAAGTGTATCTCCAGCTGCCACTCATATGCTTATAAGTATTGCATTTTTGCTCATGATGGCTTCCTTTCAATCATGAGCTTTCTCTTGTTTTTAAATACCAAATCAGACTTAAATAGCTGTAACCTGGGATGGATGGAGGGATGGATGGAGGGATAAAGAGTCAGGGGAAGAAACAAATTCAGCATCCTCTGCAGATTTTGAGCAATTTACAGGACTAAATATGGGTATCCCAAAGGTGCTTTCTTTGTTTTTCCTTGAAGATGTTTCTCTTTTCATCCAATAAGCTTTTTCAGTTCTTCAACCATGACCTGGATATTTAAGAATCTTCATAGACTAAATATGGAAGTGTTCAATCTTTTTTATTTATTTATTTACATGTTACTTTTGAAATGTTGCATTTCAAAGAAAGAAGGGGAGGAAGCAAGAGGATACAAAAAGAAAAGACTGGCAAAGATGCCCAATCTTGTATTTTGGTCTAATGGAAATATATGCCTTTTTTAAAGAAGCATTCTCAGAATTGATCATCACTGTAGTTTTGTTTTATTTATTTTTTATTTTCTGAAGCTGAGAGGAGGGGACAGTTCTCATCAGGTTATTCCTGATGAGGATTAGAAGCAGCAGGACCAAAAGGAACTTAATTTGCAAGCAGGTTACAGATTGAGTACTTAAATGAGTGTTTTAACCCATGAAGTTAATCTCTTTCAAAATGAAGAATTCGTGCTGTCTATCTGAAATACAACTGTATACCTGTAAATCTTTAAAGGGACATTTTCTATACTAGAGTTAGGAGAGAGAAGTATGAGTAATGGCCCAAGAGTACCATTTTAATATACTCAAGACTTGGATTTAACTCTCTTACTTGGCATAGTTTACTGTAAACAAGAAACAACAAAGCCTGCCAGAGATATTTTGACTGTCATTATTGCATTTTATGAAAGCCTCTTTTATTTTTTCTTCATTGTTGATGCTTATTGGGCAATTTCTTAGTACTGTATTTCTTAATAATTGCTTAAAATAATTTGCATAGGCTAGTTTGACATAAAATGCTGGGGTTCTCCCAAGGAGATTTGAATTGAAGCCCACACTCGATCAGGGATATTCAGAGTGTCTTGGAGCCAATTTATCTCTATCTCAAGTTTTCATATAAGGTTATTTTTATGAGAGCAGTGGAACAATATGTGCTATCTTATGCTCCTGGAGGAATAGCAAATGCTCATGGCAGCATAAAAAAGGGGTCGGAAATCATCCTAGGCACAACACATCTCAGTTCTTCAAATATTTTGGCCCATGTTTTGGATGTTGCTTGCAATGAAAACTCATATATGTGTGTGTGTGTGTGTGTGTGTGTGTGTGTGTGTGTGTGTGTGTGTGTGTTTAAGTTTTCGCGGGTACTTACATGTATGCTGCTCAGCTTCCTTCGGGTATTATCCGACATCATTGTAGTTGTGCTTTTAAAGTTGTAGCAACTTTATCTCATCTGCCAGAAGCCTGATGATGACAGATGAGATTCTGCCAAAACATTGCTACAACTTTAAAAGCACAACTACAATGACGTCGGATAATACCCGAAGGAAGCTGAACAATATATATAATTAGGGTATTATTTTCCTAACTTTTGAAACTGGACAGTGTATGTAATGGTTCTGTAAGAACTACTTTTCTGACTTTCCCCAGTCATACAGTTGTTCCACTTATCTAAGAGTATCCTGTTGTGCAAATCTCACTGATTTGGACCAGTGGACAAATTTTAAATAGGGGAGGTAATGAGATTTGCAAATCACAATATTAACAATATTAACCAGGTTCAAAAGCTATGATGCTACATAGCCAAGTAGCACTTCATTGAACTCAAAAATATAAAATAAACAGTTTGCTTTGAAAGACTTGGGGAGAAATGGCTCAAAGCCAGTTGGCATAAGTTTTAGTTGTGATAAAATATGTGTTAGAGGAAAGAAAAAACATTTTTTTATGAATTTTCTGCAATGATTATGAAAATATTAAGAAATTTAGTGCACACACCTCTATTCATTGTTGCTAATTCTGGGGTATGGCAAGTTGCATGACTGTAAGATATAAAACCTCCATAATGTCTATTAAGTGAGCAGATTGTTTTTAAATTAATTTAATTATAATTTAATACTGCATCCATCTGTGTCACAAAATTTCTGATCCATTTCCAACATTCGCTTCTTGGGAAGGTTGTTGAGAAGGTTTTTGGGATGAAGAATTAGAAGACTTTGGGTCTTTTTCAGCCAGCTTCAAACGTAGACATCAGCAGGGGGGGGGGGTTTCTGTCCACCTCTGGAGAACCAGTAGCTCTGAAGAGCAGAAGGCATAGAACCTTCTATGCCTTCTGCTCTTCAGAACAGAAGGCATACAGAACATTCATACAGAAGGCATACAGAAAATTCAGAACAGAAGAGCAGAAGTCATAGAAGGCACGCAGCATGCTAATCACGTGATAATGACGATTTACAGGCATGTGGCTCATAGTGGGCAGGGAAGCTCATAAATCCCGAACCGGTTAGTTAACCCTGTCATATCCCAACCCTGGACATAAGGAGCACTGATTGTGTTGGTTGATGATATCTGGTGGGATCACAAGGAGGAGTGGGTTTACATCAGCACCCTCCTTGCTCTGTTGGTGGCCTCCAGTACCATTGATTATAGTATCTATTTCAGGGGTGGGATACAACACGGTTAACTATCGATTCGGGATTTATGAGCTTCCCTGCACGCTGTGTGCTGAGAAGCAGCCTTTGAAACAGCCTTCTTTTCCTGTTTTTTTTAACTGCAGCTGTGCCTTGTTTGGCAGCTGAAGTTGAAAAATCAGGAAATAAAGATCAGGTAAGAGCCCAGGTGGGTGGGTGGACAAAAACATCAGCAGACATAGAACTGGTTCTATGTCTGCTGCTCTTCAGAGCTACCAGTTCTACAGAAGTGGACAGAAGCGGTAGAAACCCACCCCTGATCTATTTGCTGTGACTAAAGGGATGGGAATGGGAATCGGAGGCAAACATTTCCTCCAAGATTGGTCCATGTCAGTGCTGATGGATAGAGATGCCTTTGCTTGGTTCCTCCCCATTTCTATTTAAGGTCTATGGAAGGCTTTTCTGTCAGATCATTCATCAGTTGGCAGCCATGGCTTAAAGACCCTTTGCAGAAATCCAACTTGCACTCCAGCTGTGCCCATTCTTGAATCAGGAAGGCTAACTGATAGCCAGTGATGTCTTACTCACGTCTCATTTGGATTGTTGCAATATGTTTTGCATGAGACTGCCATTGAGGACCACTCAGGAAGCTGATGGTCCCATACACATTTACTTATAAGGGCACTTTGGTGCACTTATGTAACAATGCTATTTTTGTGAGCTGCACTAGTTGCCAGTAGGCTTCCGGATGCAATTCAGGATGCTGATTTATTATCTATAAAGCCCTTCATGGGAAAAGACCTAGTTATTCATAGGAGTGTCTAGCTCAGATTATTTCTACTGATGTAATAAAGTCTGAGCAGGACCAGAAGATGTGGTTCCCTTTTGCTGTGCCTACTCTTTGGAACAGCTTTTCCTCCAAGGCTCAGATAAACCCGAACCTGCTTTCAGAAGATATTCCTTAGACACTCAGTTGGAGAAGAATGCCACCAGAAGAGCAGCCACATGCAAAAGGTATCACAATAATCTAAGAGAAAATAATAGATTATCTGACTGAGAAGGATCACAAAAGCATGTCAACTAAAGCTCAGTAGAAGGAGACTAGGTATGAGTCTCATCTTTTATAAGAAATATAGCTCCATTCACAATAGAATTAACTTGCCAATATTTCAACAATAATTGCAGGAAACTCATCAAAATGTTTTTTTTTTCTTTCCTCTATCACATGTTTTATCACAACTAAAACTTATGCCATCTGGCTTTAAGCCATTTCTCCCCAAGTCTTTCAAAACTAGTGGTTTGTTTTATATACTTGGGTTTAAAGAAGGGGGACATGGCTGTGTAGCATCACAGTTCCTGAGCCTGGTTAATATTGCAATGTGCAAATCTCACCACTTACCTCTACTTAAAATTGGTCCTCTGGTTCAGATCAGTGAGATCTGCCCAACAAGATGCACTTACATAGAGGAAGAACCACTTGACAGGGGAAAGTCAGAAGTGTTGTCAACTGTTTCTATAGACCTTGGCAAGAATTGATTCCTTTATAATTACAGTATTTTAAGTCTTTGTAGAATTGGGTTTCTTCAGTTTAAATGGCTTGGGAGATCTATATGCAGAGCTTTTGTTGCTCATCATTTTAGGCAATTAGAAGGGATATTCGGAATCCTATCCATATAGTTTAAAAATCCACAGTTAGTTATAAAAAGTCAAGGATGTACAGTGTGTGTGAAATCAACCCAAAATTAATTTATGATGTAAGCTAGTTTATTAAACATGTTTTTATTTCAATATCAAAAACTAGAATAACAAGTATAGCATAAATAGATAATATTTGCTTTAACAATTCTGGTTTTGCAAAACAACTGAACTGGTTTGCTTATCAAGCTGTACACACAGACTCACAGTCACACAAACAAACAGATGTATATATTCATTCATTCACATATATCTGTTTCACGAAGTCTAGTAAATAGTAACCAGCTGAAAAGATAACCTGTTTAACATTGGCTTGATCACCAGTCACTATTGAAGCAATGAGGGCATGGCTCTAAGTAGATGTGACAGAAATCATGATAAATTGTCCCTTCCTGTGGTTATATGAAGCTGCAATTTTGGTGGAAGTGGTCCTGGATTCCATTCCTGGCATTGTCAGCCAGAATAACAAGTCTTATTTATCGCTTTGATCTGGCAGAGAATATAGCTCGGTCCACTGAAAGTACATACTGTGTAAGGCTCTTTTCATGTTTTCTTATGTGCAAAATAGTAATTACTACAGCAATATTGGCAGCATTAATTTGCCACAGAGATCAGGTAGTATCTCTGAAGTATCCCATCTATATACAAAGAATGAAGATCTATGCATACCCAACACTGCACCAAGAAAATAATTCTCCATTGAAATATATTTGAATTTATGGAGCAACCCATTTATCTTTGGTTTCTACACCTATCAAGTCTGTGTCCAGTCACAGATGTCTCCACAATAGCCAACACAGAAACACATGTGAGTTATTCCTATTTCTGTTTTGCTCTAACTTCCTTTACGTTTGTGTTTATATAGAACAAGTGACACATTGTGATTCTGCAGGGGCACAGCGCTGAGCATCTTTGGAATGCTTATTAGTGGCTACAGCAGAGTTCTGTGGGACTTTCATTTCTCAGGCTTTTAAAATGATTAACTGTTCCCACTAAACAGGTGTTCTCCTTGATTTGTTGGATCAGTTCAGAGGCTGCCATGCCTCATAGAAGCAGCCTTTGTTAAGTAAGAAACTGCTTTAAAAAATTAAAAAGCCAAATCCTAGAACTTCTCTGAACAAAGGTGAATATTCTATTGTAGGCCAAAACATTTCTAGTGTTTATAAAGCTGAAATTTGCTGTTGGTCCAGAGTTATGTTTATTTTTGAAGGTCATTCATTTCCCAGAGACAGACAGGTAAATTGATGAAACCAAGGTCATTTGGGAAGAAGGAATATGCTGGGAGATTAAAAACTTGCCACATTCTCCACAGTGCAAACTTTGTTTTGTAGAATTCCTCAGCTGCTTGAGCTCTGGCCTTGGAGATTTCTGCCGGCACCGGGGTGAATGCTTCATTGTTGTTAGCTCTCATTCACCTATAACTATGGGGTGTCGTGGGGCAAGCTTGGCTTAATAGTTGCTTCTTGTAAGACTGGAGCAAGGGGCGAGAATGCATGCCAGTGGGGGAGTAGCTTCTAGCAATGACTCTTGCAAGCTAAGAAATACAAATCCAATGAGCATTTTCAAGAAAACAGAAAACAATCCATATCTTATGTGTACGATTACAAAATTACAGTTAGCACTACCAGATCAGGCTTGCAAAAATCTGAATCCCTGCAAAGAATTGCAATTTATTTATCTTTCTTTCCTATTTCAGGGAAAGAAAGAGAGGCTTAAAAATAAATAAAAGAAATAAATGTGCTCCTTTGTTATTTCTACTAGAAGTTAAGATTCAGGTTGCTTATCACCAGTGCATTTTTATCTAGTAGCTGTATTTGGTAGCCCAGCTCTAGTAGTGCTAATTATCATGTATATATATGTTCATATATGTGTGTGTGTGTATACATATATATAAACACACACGCACATATCATGGCCCATACATGTACACATGCATAAGATTTCTTTCCTTCTTCCTGGAAGATTCATTTTATGTAAAAATGAGTCTTTTGTACGTCTGAGCCTCGTGAATGCAGAGCCCTTAGCCTTTGGCTTTCCAAAATAGAGCAGAACTGTTCCATGGAGGGAGAGAATTTCCTCATCAAGTCTCCTAGATTTTTGGCTCTGGATGAGAGAAACTGCCATACCTTAAATAGCTACAATTAGTTATCACCGAACTCCAAATAGATATAATTCAAAGTTAATTTTTTTCTTTTGGGACTCTCCACTTGGATGAAACTTCCTACCTCCATAATTTTCCTGCTTAAGTCTGTGAAACCCACCCTCCCCCCATTGTTCACTGTTTGCTCATCTTTCCCTAATTTCAAATTCCTTCCATTATTTCTCTCATGACTGTAATCTCACCTAAACAGTGCTGAGCACATCTCACACAAATCTGAGATACGAGCTGGACATATTTACAATATTAATTATTGTTAATATTTCCTTATATTACAGTCTAGGCTGGCTTCATCCTAAGCCCAAGTAGGCTTTGGCTTAGGGCATCAAACTTTATGGAGCACCAAGGCTACCCCTTTTTCCAAATCATTTTGAAAATACAAGTCTTTGGTGGGATGTCAGTCAGTGTGGCCCAGAGGTGCCATGTTGAGCCCACACTGATAAAAGCATAAGTTACTAGATTTATGATGGAGGAATTACCTGTTCATATTCTGGGTCTTGGCAATTAATTCACTTATCCAGAGTCTTTTTGGTGGTCCTGTCTTGTATCTTTAGTAAAAGTGCACTGGTGATAAATCAGATTAATCTTAGCTTCTAATACAAATACACAAAGAGGGACATTTATTTATTTTATTTATCTTTAAACCTGTCTTTCTTTCCCTGAAATGATTTGTTTTGATCTTTTCCAAGTCTCTAATACATTAATTATCCCCAAGTCTTGGTCTACGGAAAATTTCATATGTCAATTGATTCGCAGAGAATGTTTTTGTAGGAATGCTCTCTGGAATGTGTGATAATTGCCAACATCTTAAGCCAGAAAAGATAAAGGATGGTATGTGATCATCTTTTCCTCTAAACCCACTATGCAGAATATAAGATAAAAGGAAAATATCCAAAAGACTTGCCTTTTTGCCATTGATCCAGTGCTCCTGTAGTCATAATAATAGTTGGTGGCGAGAGTTCCTATTCCACATATTTGGTAATCTTGGAAATCATAATTTTAAAACTGAAACCTTGTTAATATGGAAAGTTATTAGTTTGCTAGGAATATAGAGAAAAAGATGTTAAGAAACTAACACCTTATATTCAGCGTTATAGCTGTCTGGAAAAAGTCATCTAAGTAATTCATTATGAGTTACTATAATGTAATTGGATCTCCTTGCTGTAACTGGACCCAAGATAATTAGTAATCAAAGTACACTTATAGTTTAGATGAAGTCAGCTGTACTTCAGGCTTCCTGACTGATAATTTAGAACTGTAATAACCATATTCCTCTGACCCTCTCTCTTTACGTGACTCAATTGTGCTTTTGTCATTGCAAGTTATTCTAGAAGCTAAGGAAGGACTGCTCACTTCCTAGATATTTACCATACTGGGCACAAATTAGAGGCAGTGTCAGATGTACATTTCAGATTCTTTATTTCTGATGGATTTCACATAAATTCTTAAAGCTACTTGAGCATTAGTTTATTGTGGCTTAATGAAGCAGACTATATTATATTTGGCTCGAGGGATTCATTCCATGAGATGCCAATTTCCAAAGGCAGCTTTGAAAGCATGGCTGGGTTACACAGAGCTCTCTCTTAGAGGAGTAGTTTTGATGTGGGTGGAACAACAATTTTAGCAAAATTAACTCCTGCCTAGTCATTAATGTCCCACTTGCCCAAGGTGCTGAAGTGCCCTCAAGCAAGACATACCACAAATCTTTCCCAAAGGGTTCACTGGATATTGAGTATCTTGTAGACTCTCCACCCTCAATTCATTTATTGCTTATACTAGGAGGGATTGTATACACAATTTTCTGAATAATTATAGTACAATTGTTTCTCTTCTTAATTGTCATTATTTCACATTTTCCTATTAACAGAAACGACAACTGTGAAGTTATAATCTTAGACACTTATGTTTCCTGCCAGATGTGGAAGGAAATATTGATGCTAACACAAATCAAGCTATATTTTTGTCATGCCAGGTTCCATTCCACAGTGGTAACGACATGTCCTCATAGTCATTTCTAGGCATGACTGCAATAAGGTTTTGCCATAATTTCAATTTATAAGCCTCTGTTTAAACAATTGTATAAAAACACATTGGATAGAAATTTGGTTGCTTTGGTCAGTTTGGGTTTTTATTTTTTTTCCGATGATGATATCAAAAAAATGCTACTGGTCCAATTTTAAGCACTTGGAAGTTATTCCCCAGTTCCCTCAAAACACAGTAAAAAATTGGCTGTTATTTGTTGAAGAATTTGTTTGGGCTAAATTCATCTTATCCTGCCTCATGGTATAATGCCAACCTCCCCTAAAGCACTTTGTAATATAGCATTGAAGAGTTTTTTTTTTCAAAGAAGAAAAAGGAAAACATACTGAATTTAGAAAAGCCACTGGATCCCAAGCAAATTAGCAATTTAAAATCTATATAATATTTTAAATTGAATATTTGCATCAAAGTTCCTTTTCTTTCTTATTGGGATATCACACAGGAAAGTGCATGCACATAGTATTTACTATAGTTATAGATTTTATAAATGTGCAATCAAGCAAGTTTTCTTCATATTTAATTTTGCTTGCAGGAATGCATACTTAGAAATAGAGAATTATAGATAAGCCCAAGTCTAAGTATCTGGCAGGAGATAGGTTGGTGCATGTACCAAACAGGTTAGGTGCCTTTCTTCTAGAAAAGTTCGCAGAATCCAGCCAAATTGGGGGCTTTTTTCTGGGCCCTGGAATTTTTCTGATTGCAAAGGAGTGGAGTTGGACCCAGGGCTGAGTGTTGCAGTCACTGCAATTAGGCATATCCACCATTTTACTTCTAGAAAATAGCTACCATAGGAGTTGTTCTATGGAAACGTCAACAAATAAGCTGGACCAGAATTTATAAGGTTGTTGGGATTGACTGTCTTCCAAAGCTATCTCCAAAAAAATAATTATGGAGCACTGAGAATATGTGGAGTTGGGCACTGGTGTTATTTGAGAAGAGAGGAAGTGGGTTCTCTTAGTGAGAGGTGGAGATATTTGGGTTAGAAGTATAGAGTTAATTCCCCCCGACCTAGGCAAAAGTGAGATTTGGAAGGGTTGAGAAAAGAAATTGTATGGAAGATTGCAGGTCATAATTTGGTGAGTAGATGATTGTACTGAGTTACCAAGTACTCTGGAAAGCAAAGTACTCTGGAAAGCAAAGTACTCTGGATTAATTGTTGGGGTGTGGTGGAGAATTGTGAAAAAGATGTCTAGAATAGATTTCCCAAAGGTAATAATGGAAGTCTGGGAGATAGGAGGGGAACTGAAAAAGGAATAAAGATTGGGGAAATTGGCAGAGGGACATTTGGCAGAAGGCAAAGGACATGCCACTCTTGGGGAAGCGGGCTGATCATCTGAGCCCAATTGTCAACCAGTTCCCTTGCCTGAACTCAGGATCCATGATATGAATTATTGAAGCCCATTTTCTCCAGTGATCCATCCATAACAGATCTGGATCAGATTACAGATGAGTGGGTGAAGAAGACAGTAGTATTAAAAACTACCTTGTTATTTCCAATTCTCTTTCAGGAAAAGTGGTAGACCTGGAGATACCTGAAGATAGAGATATTTTTATAAAAAATTATATCGCCACCTATCCATGAGGCTCATAAGTTAAAACAACAAAAAACAAAACTTATAAAAATTATGAAGTTAAAACACAACAAATTAACCAAGAAAACATAATGTAGGAGAGTGCCAGCTCTCAGTTTAAAACAATAAAGCCACTTATTCATTTTTATGTCATTTTATTATTTTTATAAATCACTGAAGGTGGCACACATATCTAATACTTCTTCATTCTCCTATTTTCTTCACAATTTTCTTCTTCACTTCCCTTGTTGAAATGGGTTGAGCTAAGACAAAATAATTGGCCCCAAGTCACTAGCTAGTTTTCATGCTTATGGCAGGACTAAAACTGATTTGTAGTCCAGGATGTGAAGTACAACAGACAGTTCACTAAGTTTTAGTTCCCTGAAAGAAGTGGATTATGTGGACTTTTTTTGGTCAGCTTTCAGGACTGGATTGCTCACTTCTTTGATTGAGCTGTAGTGGAATTGGTATAGAGTGTGGCGTCCTTAGTGCTTTCGGAGCTTGATTGTTTTCTTGCAGACATTTCATGACTCAACTAGGTAACATCAACAGTTCCAAAATGGAGTGGGGTTTACTTCTGTTTATATGCAAATGGCTTGCCCTGTCAGTGTGGGTGGGAGTGTTCTTGGTGGTTCCTTGAAAAGACTGATATTTGCAGAGTTTATAGTAAGTTGGGATAGAAATGACACAATGTCTCCTGTTTTTTCAGGTTTATTTACAACTTTTTAATACCGCTGATTATGGTATCCTATTACACTATCTCCAGGAGTGGGAATGAGAAGTACTGTTTTACAACAGAGCTCCTTTTTTCAATGTGGGAGATTCTAGTCAGTCTTAGTGTGGGGAGAGATCATGCCTTAGGAGCCTTTGTGGTAGAATACTGCATTGTTTGATACTCTCATACCTCTTATTTAAATCTATATAAAGGTGTTGAGTTAGGTCACATTTTAGCTTGGCCTCTTTGTAAATGATGCCCAGCTATATATCACAAGATCAAGCTGAACAGGAAATACAGTAGAGATTATATCCTGGTCCTGGTGCTATTAGTATCTGGATGGAGAAAATCAACTCAGACTCAACATAAGGAAGGTAGAAGTTGGTTGTATTCTATTTCCAGGGATATGCTATCTTTGGTAGGTAGTGAAAGGACATTTCTTTGTGTGAAACTAGTTTTTAATCTGGGACTCCTCCTAGACTTGGAGCTTCTGCTCATGGAGGAGGGGCAACTGTGGCCAATAAGGCTTTTTTATAGTTACTTAAGGGTTCTATTATAATTACTTAAGGGTTCTATAATAATCAGATTATGATTATTCCTGCTTACAGTCACTGTTGCCTTAATCATCTCCTGCTTGCATTACTGCAACTTGCTGTACATGAGGATGTACTTGAAGACCACTTAGGAGTTTTACTGGATCAAGAATGCAGCAGTCTGAGTAGTGATGGGAATGTCAAAGTTCTCCCACATAACACATATGCTTAAGGGTTGCAATTTGCTAATGGATGCAGTGCAAGATGCTCACTTACATGACTCAAGATGATTACCTATAGAACTATCATCTTCAGAACTTTCTTTCTGCCTGCCCAATAAGGTTAGGAAAGATAGGCTTATTCAGACTCTCTTGTCTTTTTTTTAAAGAAAGTCTTGAAATAAATTCTAATAGACTGAAGACAAGCAATGAAACCCATTTTATGAGTTGTGTTTTGTTTTTGAATGTACCTTTTGTTATTACACTTGTAATTGTTGATGGTTGTTTTGTTGTATTGTTTTTTGTTTCGCTTTTAGTAACAAAAGGAATGTTAAGCAGCTCAGGATCTTTTGGACTTCAGGGGCAAAAGAGTCCTAGTACAGTAGGTAATCAAACAAACAAAATTGCCCAAGTTTTTGTTGATTTCAAGTGGGAAATCATGTATTTCAGACAGCTATCAGCTAGACATGATAGTAAACCGATTGTTGCAATTTATTGAACCTTCAGAGAAAATATGCTTTCTTCAGCTTATAGGACAGGTGTCTTGCCCAATGGATGGGGGATGGAATGAAGTTTAGCTAATTCCCCTTTCCCCTTGTAGGAAATTATTATCATTTACTTCATATAAATATTATAAATAAATATAAATAATGGTTACTTACCTTACTTTACTTAAGACAAGTTTACTTACTATAAGAAAAAAAAAGGTTTCATTACAGACTCTAAGGTTGCTTTAAAATACTTGTTTCAATGCCAACAGAATTTAGTTTTCATTGATAGTTTGATAGTAATTGTCCTGAGGGAAGAGAAATGGAACAATCCTGCTGAAGCTGAGTTTTTAAAAACTTTTGGATTTAAATGCCTTTAATGTACAATAGTGGGCAATAACTTTATTGCTCTGTTTATTGACTTATGCAGTACTTGGGAATTTTGGGAGCTGTACTCCAAACTATGTGGAGACCACATTGCCTACTCTGCTTCAAAAAGAATATTTCTGAGAATCCAGCACATTTCAATGGTTTATGAGTCTGAGAAAGCCATTACTTTAAAAAAAAACAATTAAACATAATTTGGATTGAGAAGGTTCTATGAACTGAAAATTTATCCAGAAATATAACACAATATTCTTATTGCAGTTAGATATGTAGAGAATACATATCAGTTTCTCGATGAAATAAAACAAAATCAAGAATATAAGTAGACTAAAAGTTAATATTAATAATAAAGAAATTTGCCATGAACACTCCAATCCTCACATATTTACAAATGTTTCAAAGCCTTAACATAATATGAAGATTAAAATACTTCAAAAACAGATCAAAATTCTCTTTAATTCTGGAATAATGAATGATAGGCTGTGGTGGCAGGAATTTTTAGTTTAATATATGTCCAGTTTTTACTGGCAGAAAAATAAAATAGTTCAAGCTTGGGACATTTCCAGGATGACCAAAGTGTTTTTTCCCCCCACGCTTGGAATGGAGCATTTAGGCATTTTCATATCCCTATTCCTAATGTTTTAACAGTTTTGACCTTTCAATCTCTGGTTGATTGTGTGAATATAGAATCATGTCATCTGTATATACAGAATTAGTATCAATGAAGGAGAGTATTTATAGCTCAGGGTTGAAATGAGGGGCCCTTGATGCTCTCTGTGCTTGATTGTTTTCTTGCAGATGTTTCATTACTTAAACCGGGTAACATCATCAGTGCTATTGGGAAATGAAACATCTGCAAGAAAACAATCAAGCTCAGAGATCATCACAATTAACATCCTTTTGAAAAAGTAGTCACTTCAGCATGCACATTATGTCTAATGTAATGTTGTTTAAGAGAATTCTCAATCATGGTTGTCCCAAAGGTGCTTTTTCCAAAAGGCAACTGGACTTTCTTGTTGTTGTCTTTGAAAACATTCCACTTCTCATCCAAGAAGCTTCTTCAGCTCTAAATGAATGGTGGGAAATGGTGGGGATTTCCCACCAGTCATTTAGACCTGAAGAAGCTTTGTAAATGAGAAACAAAATATTTTCAAAGAAAAAAAAAAACCCAAGAAATTCCAATTGCCTTTTGAAAAAAGCTCCTTTGTGATTGATATAAAAACCGTGAGACTTTTTATCACAGAATCCCTTATCCACACAGTCATTGTTCCTACATAATTGGTGTTAGTATGAACATATTTTCTCTACAGGAGCCCCTCTTCAATAGCATGGCTATGATAGCCATATAAATGTTTAAGATCTCAGCAGAATACTTTGAACATGATGTTTAGCTGAAGACCTATACATTACATGGTCTGTATAACATTGGAAAACTTAGTATTATATAGTTGAAAGCTGAGGTGAAGTGTTTGTAATATATTCTTGTCACGTGAATTATGCCTTGGTTGGACCAAGATTTGTATGGTTCATTTTCTGTTTAAATGGAAAACATACTTGCGGGCAAAACTATTTCTAAAATAAACACTTAATTCTGTGTTACATCGTTGAACCTGCAGTGTAACATTATGTGGTTTCAACTTCAACCTTTTAACAAGAAATTATTTATGTAAGCTGTTAAAGTCATACAATATAGGTGTTTGTGAAAAAAAGAAGAAATTGAAGCAAAAAAGATGCATTAACAACATTTCTTGACAAGCTCTCTTGCTGGCCTTTTCTTGTCTGTATAAAAGAATTCACTGAAGGTAAATTATTCATGACATCACCTTAGATTTTCCCCAGGTTTTATCCCCAGCCTGCTGAAATTAATCACAACGGGATTCTCGGGAGAATACTTCAGTGCACAGAACAGAGATTCCACTGTGCAGTTGTTAGGGCACACTCATTCACCAATATTGAACTTCAGGAGAGGACAACATTTGTGCCCTGTTGGCTTAAAGTTTGGTCTTTTTGTGTTTTCACATTGGGTTAAGCAACAGAGTAGCAAAATTTAGAATGACATCTTTTCTGTTTTGCTTGTGTATCATTTTTCCACAAGGAGAGTTCCATTACTTAAATGCAGTCACTATGACTTAAATGCATCTCACTTATATCATGTGACATGTATTTCAGATACCATACACAATTTTGTGAAAAATGTTCTGTTTTTTTTTCTGAAGTGCATTTTCTTGGTTGATTGATTAACACTATGAAGGCTGACCATAAGAGGCTGCAGTCTGAAACCACAAGCGAGACTGGGACAAACACAGCTCACTTATCCATAGATTAATTTCGAAAGATTATTGTCAGATTGCACATTTTTCACAATAGAGTGATATACAGTTATTGCCTATACAAGCATATGCGTGCCCCTGAGTGCACACACACACACACACACACACACACACACACATATATGGATCTTTGGTTATT
>BHFT01039348.1:0-15072 GCA_004320025.1 Laticauda laticaudata
AAAGAAGAGAGATTTGCAAGTTCACAAGTTTAATGCAGCAAGACTTAC
Source organism: Laticauda laticaudata (assembly GCA_004320025.1). NCBI lineage: Eukaryota > Metazoa > Chordata > Lepidosauria > Squamata > Elapidae > Laticauda > Laticauda laticaudata. The sequence continues at coordinate 49 of BHFT01039348.1, forward strand.
CCTCCACTGAAAATAAGGTGTTGCGGTGTGTCAACACATGCTTCGTTGCAATTTTTGACTCAGCAAGTAACCCTGTGTAGGACCTTGATGTGCAGTGGCTCTCCTTTCTTATAAAGCTGTTTGAAGCCTTACATTCTCCCCTAGTTCAAGAACAAGTTGGAGATTAAAGGTCCTAGAACCTTCATTGGATGTCGCATATAATACCCAGTTTTTGTATCAAAAGAAAAACCGGCGCTTGGCGCGTCCCTTCAGGATGTTTAGGGACTGTGAATTCGGTCCTCCGTCCAATGGGACGCGTTGCAATGTGGTCTTCGCAAATCCTACATAATTCCTCAAGAAGTATGACACTTATAATTTTGATGTTAAAACACTGTTTTTTTTCTCCCATTCATACAGCCAGTTAGATAGAAACTATTTAGTTTTAGCATACCAACCTTAAATAATCAGAGACCTAACAAAATGATTCAATGGAAAGTTTCTTACCGCAAGGGCATGTTAAACAGTCAACTATGTGTCAATATTGTTGTGGATTTAGCCTTGCAAACCATACAGGGACAAATATCCTCCATTTTTAATCTATCATATACATGGAATGATGATATTGTAAAATCTGCACCTGGCCGCAAAGGGCAGCGGTATTAAAACTCTGCCGTGCTGACCTCCATTCTAGGTAAAGCAGGTCTCACAATAGCCCCAGAAAAAGTACAATCCAAACCACGCCTTTTTCCTATTAAGGTTACAAGTGACTTGCCTTCAGCTGCTGTTTCCTTCCCTTCCCCTCCAACACTTCTCCGAAACCCACACTTGTGATCTTACAACAGTTCCTTAGGAACCTTAAGATTGGGCACGTCCTTATTTGGGTTTGACCACAGCTACATTAGCTCCTCTTTTTAATGCCCTCACACAAGGTAAAGCTCCGTCTGATGGTTATCATTCTAAATAAAGCTCCTTTTAAAATTTCATAGTAGATTCATTTATACGTTCTACAAGATTTGAAAATAATATATCAATGCCTATTTATCTCCTAGCATAAATCTGTTTCCTTTGTTAAAATTGATGCTCCTCTTACAACAATGTATCAATAGCCGTACGCAATCCATTCTTTTGTAGCGGCAATATCAGGAGCGCATCAACCTCTTCCTGGTATATTACAGGAGAGGGAAACAAGGTGGCAGACCCAGCTGCATCAGGTAAATTCAATTTTTGTAATCTGACAGTGCAGACCAAAGCCATGAACTATTTTCAACCAAAATAAAAAGGCATTACAAAAACAATTTTCTCTAACTGCCAGGCAGAAGCCTGCTCCATTATTCAAACAATGCCCCACATGTAGTAAAAGCAAGGACAAATTCCATTCCCATCAGGAGTAAATCCTAGAGGAAATTTAAAAGCTTGTGAAATTTGGCAAATGGGTGTAACTCAGTATCCACCTTTTTGCCGCTTGGAAATATTTACACGTTCCATCGATACATATTCAGAGGTTATATCTGGCTACTCCTCAAAAGGGGAGAAAACTGTAAAACATGTCATCAATCATTCAATTCCCCGTAACCTTTGCCTCGCTGGACGTCCAAAAGAAATCAAGAAACCGACAATGGAGCCTGCCTATTACGAGTTCTGCTTTCCAGGACTTCTGTAACAGATGGGATGTAACTCAACAAGTTTGGGATTCCCCACAACAGCCAAGGGGCAGGCATTGTGGAAACGAGCTCACTTATCTCTGAAACGTGCTCTTGATCGATTTGCGTTGCGGGAAAAACGCCCCTAACCTCCCAGCATTGCAAAATTCTCCTAAACTTTGCCTTTACATAGCTTTAAATTTTCTATCTGACTGGCATTCCCTCCCACTTCTGCTGCTTCACGTCATTTTTCCTCCCCCTCACCTCCCTCCCTACAGACCTCTTGGTTACAATTATCACAACTGCCAGATCCCGCTGGCAGGGTCCCGACTGAGCTTCTCCCTGGGGAACGAGGCTACGCCTGCGATTTTACTACCAGAACCAAAAACCACTTGCTGGGTCCCTGGTCGGGCGTAGACCCTATCACAATGGGTTCCTCTGCTACATCTACATCTTAACTCCTTCCTGATATTCCTTGCCTATTATCCTCTTTGCAATTTATTTACCTTATTCATATCCTACTTATACCTTTGTTCAACATTGACCCACATTAGAATTTCGCTTTATTAAATTATGAAATAGTGACTGTCCCTATTGTTTGTTGGCATAATAATCTCCCATAAATCTAGACTCTTATATTCACACACACTTCAAACCAAAACCTAATGCTTCCGTCCAAAAGTTTTATTCCAGTGTTAAAGCCACTTCATTAACCAGAAGGCTATATACTTGTTCGCATGTGGTGTACGTCATGAAAATGCTACCCAAGCTTTCACTCTGTCACTTCTGTTTTTGTTTACAGCACTCTATACAGTTCGCTCTTTGTTCCTTCTTTACTCTTCCTAGGAAAAGAAACCTTAAAATCTTTCTCTATTCAAGCTAGATATAGGGGGACTAAATGTCCTTCTCTTGTATTATGGGTTCCTCAACCCAACATAACACCTTTGATGAAATGACCAAATTAATCTTCATTGTCATTATTGTAATTTATTCCTTTTTCCTAAACCTAATTGCATTTCCCTTCTCAATCTCGTAAATGTTTCTACCAACTAACTTGTCCACAGTCCTCTCCTTTCCTACTTGGATGCTTTTATATATCCCGAACTTCTGACCTGGTCAACAAACAACGCTCAAAAGAACTGTCCATCTGAATCGCAAGAAGCCTACAGGAAAAATAAATATTACTTGGATTATAAAAGAACTTTCAAGGCATTCGTTTAAGCTCTACAACCAATTTTCTCGCATAGAAGACTTCTCACCCAGCCACTTCAATTTTCCCCGATTGGGGCCAAAAGAAAAAATGGCCCCCTTTTTTTGGGTAGGCTCCACCGCCTAACAACTCGCCTTCTCATTCAACGGAGCTAGTCATAGAGTTGTAAAATAAAATATGGTTTTAATGTATGCCCCGGACAGAGCCTTTCCAGATACTGCAGTCCCCTGCCCACGACTTCTCGATTGCGGGGGGCCCGTTGGATTAATTTTTGGCAAAGCTGGTCGTGTGTTTCAACCTGGACAAATATTTATTGGGATCCGGGCACTAAGGGGATCTCATTACTGTCACTCGCCACCGCACATAATGGGAATATTCCATGAGTTATGAAAAAATTGCCCAAAGAATGGTAAGCCCGGTAACGCATAAGGTTCAGGACCATAGCAAAGAAAAGTACCTCTATGGGACAACTGGCTGTATAAATGGGGTGCCCGCCTAAAATGTCAGTCTGGCCAGAAAAGCATTATGGAAATATTTTTTAGCATTCAACGTCCACACTTGAACTCCCTCACTCTAACCCGGTGGGACACATGAAAAGGTTATTAAATCCCATTCTTGCAAGCCCATAACACAGGGAGTTAACCCATTGATTCCTTGATCAAAAGCTTCCTATGCTTTGCTGAACTCTTCAAAACTCTAAGTGCCTCGCACATGTTGGCTTTGTATTTCTGCCTCTTCCACCTTTTTACGAAGCCATCGCTTCCAAGAATCCATTGCTAATTCCACATCAAGACGAACGTTGCCGTTGGAGGAACTCCACTATTTACTGTTCTCTCCATCACTGGGGTCGGTTGTTGCTTGGGAAATATTCATACAATTACTTCACAATATTGTCATAAATGTTTCTAAATGGCTATCATTTGTAATGTATATCTTCCTAAGAAACCGTCTTGGCCGCTACCACATCATCGGAGGATACCTCTCCAATCTACACACTTTCAGGAGGAGAGTTTAACTCATCACGCCTGAAAGGCCATGTATTTTATCCCTGGCAATAATTCTGTCTGGGCTTTTGTACCACCGGTCCTCACAAGCATGGTGTCTATGGGGATGAACTTAATTAAATCCAAATCATTTTGCATTCAATATGGCTTAATTACCAAAAAATTGATGTGTATACTCTGATGATTTATATCCTTACAGGCACCCATGGGCATACCCCCATCAGAGCAAAGGCGGGAAATTATTAGTACTCTCACTCTAGGTCTACTGCTTGCTTGGCACCACGGGTGCAGCCACGGGCATTGCAGGACTAGCTGTCTCTGAACAAAAATAATTACAGCTCTGGGTTCAGCCCATTGATGATGATTTATTACGAATTGAGAATCTATTACAGCTTTGGCAAAAACTCCTTGACGTCCCTCTCGGAGTGGTCTTGCCAGAATCGTAGAGGCCTAGATCTGTTATTTTTAAACAAGGGGGATTGTGTGCTGCGGCTTAAAGAAAAATGTTGGTTTTTATGTTGATAGCAGGGGGATCGTGTTTGGATTCTATGAAAGAATAGAAAAACGCTTAAAAAAAAAAAAAAAAAAAGGGAAAAAATTAAGAGAAAAACGGAAAAAAGGGTTTTTTTTTTTTTTTTTTTTTAAAACCAAAAACCCCAAATGTATAATTGGTATCAAGGCTTGTTTTCCTATTTCACCACATGCTTACAACCCTTTTAAAACTGGCCATTGGCAGGACCATTAATAACTTATGTTGAATTATGTATATAAGGACCTTGTTTTGTTTTAATAGAATATTGCAATTTTTTGAAAAATAATTATTCCTCCATAACTGCTAATGTTTAATGTGTTTATTGCAAGCTCAGTTAAGTCCTTAACACCGGACGAAAAAAATGTCATTGCGAATTACCGCTCCTTGGACATTACCCTGACGCTGACAGGCCGTCGCACTCCCACCTAGATTGACTGTGGACGATAGACATTTCAGAAAAAGGTTCCTGTATTCTTGGACAAGGAAGAAGACTCGGCATAAATAATAAAAACAGAGGAGATGTAGTAACTATGCTTATCATCCATATGTTTGCAACATGTGTAATCATTGCCAACTATGTATTGTTCAACGTGCATTGGCAAAGCATTGTATCATTCACGTTGTAATCAATTGAGCTCTGTCCTCCTGCAGTGACCTTGCAGGAGCACATACCAGGGACAAGGAGTTAAACATACTGTAAGAAATAGCTTACTTACATGTGTAAAATTAGTTTGTCTAGCATGCCCAAGCCTTTGTAAAGAGGAATATGCCCCTGATCGAATTAAGTAAATCTTGCGATCCTGTCTGACCTGTAATCTTGCCATATCTGAGGCTATTAAAATCCTGTGTATTCATCCTCGACCTGGGCTTGAAGCCTAAGGCTCTGAATAAACAATACCCATTGAGAAATTGGATCAAGCCAAATAAACAATCCTCTTGAAGAATAATAGCAAGAGGCGTGTTAAGAACCCAGACATTCGCTGTGCACACTCATCCCGAGGAAACTTCCGTCTCCTGTCGTTTCTTCCTCTCCTTTCGCTCCCTAATCTATGAGGTAGCCCATCTAATTGCGGGATGCAGATACCGCAGCTAACTAAATTCTTATCTTTGTTATCTAACTGACACATGATTAATTTTCTACCAGGACCTCAGTGGCTCAGTGGCTTAAGGCCCGGTCCCACTGCAACTTACGGATGCAAAGAAAATTATAAAAAACGTTAAAAAAAGTTGCACGTCCTTTGAAAAACGCTAATCATCTGTTGTGTACCCATTGCAATATGTGTTTCATAAATGCTTTCTAACCGGTCGAGCATCCGTCCACTGTGATTTCAATCTGCACACAGAACTTGAGCTGCAACAAAACTCTTGTGAACGGATGAACTTCTCCCGCTGTGTACCGATGTAAATCCGCAACATACTGAGACAACCAAACGTTCTACACATGTCCATCTCAATGCATCCAACTTAAACGTCTACTGTTCCTCTCTGCATCCTCTGGGCATCCTTGCAAACTCAACATTCTGCTGCAGCTGAAAACGGAAAGAGGGAGGAAACAAAAAGTACACGGAACGTCTACACAGCGTTAGTAGCACGGAAATAGAAAGGATGCACAGTGAACAGTTGCATCCTATATACATCCACGCAGCATCCCCTTTCTTTCCTTCAGGCGTATGTGATGCATCCGCTTCATCCGCTATACATCTGCTTCGAAATTGTCCCCCAGAACCCCTTCGGAGGTGTCACCCGCTTCCATCCGCTTTCATCCGCAAGGCTTCCTATGAACATCCGTTTAACATCCCCGCTTCATACTACCCACATCTGTTCTTTTCCGTTCTTTTCCTTTCTGTTCCGTTCTGTTTATGCAGAATTTCACCACTTTTTGGAGTGGATGACAATGGATGGAGCTACCCCTGAAATTTTGCTTGTCCGCTGTGTCCTTTATGCATACGTTTTGCATCTGTCGGCCAGTGGGACCGGGCCTTTAAGACTCTGAGCTTGTGGATCAGAAAGGTTGGCAGTTCAGCAGTTTGAATCCCAGCACTGCATAACGGAATGGTCTCCTGTTACTTGTCCCAGCTTCTGTCAACCTAGCAGTTCAAAAGCAGTAAAAATTCAAGTAGAAAAATAGGGACCACTTTGGTGGGAAGGTAACAGCTTTCCATGCACCTTTGGCATTTAGTAATGCTGGCCACATGACCATGGAGACATTTTCAGACAACTCTGACTCTTTGGGTTCGTAACGGAGATGAGCACAGCCCCCTAGAGCTGGAAACAACTAGCACATATGTACCTTTACCTATCCTTATCTTTATTATATTGATATTTCTTTCTACTCCATAACTACTCCAGCATATGTTCTATTTTTATTCTCGTTCTACAGTATATGACTCTGTGTTGTGTATATGTGTATAATGAAATATTCTATCATTTCACTTTCTGCTAAAAAAAGGGCTATTGCCTTGAAATCTGACTTTTTCAACCTCCTCTTTATAATGATTTGAATATATTGATCATACAGTATATATATTCAAGACAAGTCCAATGGTGGTGGTAAGATGTAGCAGTGCCAAATGATAGTAATATCAAGAAAAAGCGTCAACTTGTAAAGCATTCCTGGCTTGGCTCGAGGCTTATGAATTAATTAGGGCATCCGTCGGAACCTTGACAAGAGTATAAGAATATGGAAAAATACTAGACACTGAAGAAGAAACTAGAAGAGATGTAAAGTAAAAGCAAAAAGTGGTCACAGTAGTGGTAGAAACATTCTGGGGCTGTGACTCCTATGCTGGAAGAGTGTTTCCAGAACATACTAGGAAGATCAAAGCGATCTGTCCAAAACAGTGTAGTGCTAGGAAAAGTTAAAATACTGTACAGAACTTCAAATTTCCAACTCTTTGGTAGAGGTCCTAAGTTTGGGAACAGACAGATATGCCTGTAGTTATTGAAAATATATATACTATACAATGTACTGTCCCTACATGTATAATGTACTGTACTTACATTATGAGCATTTTTTCTAATGTGCCCTTGGATATTTATAACTTTTGTAGATTCTATTTTTATGTATCTTTCAAAGCAAACATCCATAAAAATGTCATTTAATCTATTTTGATATTAGGGTCTTAACTATTGTTCTCTGAGATGTAACATATATGAATATGTAAAAAAGAAAAAGTTGGAAAGAAGAATGTTTATGCAATGCATACAGTCCTTTAAATATCTGAAAATATATTGTGAAAATTTAAGAATTTTTTTTTCATAATATGTAATTTGACCCACTAAATATGGAATCTGGCCCAATAAAAAACATTATAGTGTTTTCAAAATCATTTCTTGTGTATAATAATTATATGACCATGTATATTTTTCTTCTGTGACTTAATTTTGCACATTTTTTGCTACAAAAATTCACACCCATGTGCTCAGAATTGAAAGATATCATTATTCCTTTAAATATATCATTATTCCAAGTTCATTTTAGTAGCCTAACAACAAACTGTATAAAACAGCAACTACTGATCACATTAAAATCAGTATAATCTTGAAATTAAGGAAGCTGGATCTTAGATTAAGTAAAATTGTGTGATAATGGCCATTAATGGTCTAAATGGTGAACAGTTCACCCATTTCCAACTGAACCTCACATCTGCCAAACCTTGTTATTTCATTAATTACTGTCAACATTTATTAATACTTATGACCAAGATTTTATAAAACAGCATCCCTGAACATGAACAATACTCCAGTTACTTAGATATCAATACTGAGATTTTTCAGTCTGCATAACAATTACTGTTAGATGAAGTCTACATGTTAGGAAGGCACCCAGATTATTAAGATAGTTGCTGTGCTGTTGTCACTCTTGAAAATGGTTTGAATTGGGAATTTTAATCCCATTGATAGACTACTAAATGATAGAAGCAGGGATATGATATTGTGTTTAGTTAGTATGTGCAACTAGCTTAGTATTTAATACAAATGACATATGTTTGTAACACTAATCTTTACATTTGACTTAGGAAATTAATCATGGGGAAGGTGTTTGTCTATATAATAAAAATCAAAGATTTGTTGCAACAAAAAATCATTTTAGTTTTGTTTATATTAATGAAATATTCCATAAATTTGCTCAAATAATTATTTTTACTGCCAGCTCCTAGTTGAGTTTATTTAAACAGTTCAAGAGCATGCTTTGATTTGCAATGTAAATTAGAATTATAATGTAACACTTATTTACAAATATTAATACAGCTTATATTGGTTAAATAACTATAATTTGGTTTATGTAATTTTGGATAAACTACATCTTGCTCTAAATAAGTATCTTTATAGAACAGAGCATGGTTGCTGATAAAATAGTAGTCTAGCCATGAAGGTGGAAAGGAGGTAAACAGAAGAGAAAATAAAAGAAAGAAGGGGAACAGAAGATTTTCCTGCTTGTTTGGCTTTGCGCTGCCAGTGGTACAAAACTATGAATTAAAAAGCCCAATAATTTGCTATGTAATTAAGCCTAGGAAAGAACTTAAGAAAAAATATAGACTGGACTTTCCACTTTTAGCTATTCTTGCATTATTTTTTATTTATATAGGGCTTTTTTTCCTTCCATGGGAACTTTAAAAATCAATAATCAAATAAAAATTATAATACAGTTTAAAAGAAGTGACAATAAAACAAGATTAGAAGAAAAATTGAAAACAATTTAAATTAAATAGTCAATGAAGTAGTAAACAAAACTATAACAGAATTTTGTAAGAAATCATGCAAGTATAACATGTTTTGAAAAGTTGCAAGTGTGCTGACAGCAATGTGGATCTCTTTATTTCTATGTTTAAACTCCTACATAAATTCATAGTAACTGAAAAAGAGAGCAAGTTCTCTTAACCACTTCATAGATTTAAAAATGTAGAGGCTTCTTGTCTTTCCAGTTGTTTTTAAAAAATAATTTTCAGTGAAGTTCTGTACTTCACAAAAAGAATTAGATCTTTCTGATACTGCTACTGAAACATAAAGTAATTTAAATAACTTTATTAAACAATGTTCAGATGAACTTCCTACTATATAGGTAGACAGACAAACAGATAGATGGTATTGTAAAATCAAAACCGAAGCTTTTGTCCTGCTAATTATACAGTTGCATACAAGACATGACAAAGACGTGCAACTTGACAACATTGTATGTTTCAATAAAAATCTGTGGACGGACACTGACCCAACCCTTACAGGGAAGAAAGTTAAGCATGGCATATTTCTCCAAATTTGAATGTGTATTTATTATTGCAATTGTTTATTGATTAAAATAAGAAAATAGTGAATATAGAAAAGCACTTTTGAATATTAGAAGTGTCCTTTATTGCCAAGATTTTCTAATTAAAAGCATCATAGTTTCTTTTATGGAAATCAAATCACAATGGCAATAATTGGTTTCTTTATCTGCCCTAACTGTTACATTTCCTGATAGTTATTTGAGACAATTGATTTATCTATTAGTGTGGTTCAAATGCAGGTCTACATCGGTCTTGTATTGAAACAAAATCTTAATATTTTGTTCAGAGTCAATGTATTTAAGGGAAGTCAAGGGAGAGAGTCACCAGGACCAATTCTAACAATTAAAAATAAGATTGCTCCTCTTCTGGAGGAAATAAAGAGTTCCAGGAATTAATATCATGTTCTTTGATAGTGACCTTATCAAATGTAAGGGTGGGATTCTACCAGTTCGGCTCGGTTCTATAGAACTGGTTGTTACCATTCCCGGGAGTTTGAAGAACTGATAAATTGGGCCTCTGGCTGGCCCCGCCCCTCTCCACCTGCTTCTCTGCTGCCTGTCCATCAGTCCTTATCATGCATGCATGACATTGCATGCATGGCAACACTACTGCCTACAGCCTGCTCTTACACACCCATCATTGCTGCCTGCCTTCCGCTGCAGCCCTGCCTTTGATCTCCCTGGGTGAGTGAGGCTCTGCAAGCCCTGCTCACCTTCCCCCAACTTACATTTTGCTGCCACCGCTGGTCGCCTTCCCCACCATTTGCCTTTTGCTGCTGCCACCAGTCACCTTTCCCCCCACTTGCCTTCTGCTAAGGAACACGTGGAGAGGCTCATATAGGATCCAGCCAGGTCTGCGGCTGCTTTTCTCACCTGCTACTGCAAGTGGAAAGTTTCCAAGTCCCCCCTCCCATTAGAAACAGTTCCCAAGCAAGAAAAGAAGCAAGCCAGGTTGAATCCTGCTTCTCTCTGCTTGCCCAGGAGCCATTTCCAATGGGTGGAGGGATTCAGAAGCTCTCCACTGTTTTGGGAAAGTCTTGCTCTCCCAAAAACAGCAGAATGTGATAGAAGCAGCCACTAGCCTGCTGGACCTATACAAGCCTCTCCACATGTTTCTTCCTGCTGCTGTTAATGGGAGACAAGAGTTTTCCAACACAGTGGAAACCTTCCAAGACCCCCCCCCCCATTGAAATGGCTCCGGAAAGTAAGAAGTTGAATCCAATTGCAAGCCAGTGATATCTCTTCTCGTTGCTGAACCATATTCTGTGGAGGGGAGAATCAGAAGCTTTCTGTGTTTTGGGAAACTCTTGCTCTCCAAAAACAGCAGCAGGAAAGAACACATGGAGAGGTGATGTCAGCAAGTGCTCCTGATCAAAGTCTAGGACAGCTGACAGTGACTGCGGGGAGCAGACTGGAAGCCTCAGTGCATTACTTGTTGCTGCTGCTGGATGCAGGGGAAGGATGGTCACGAAAGCCCTACTCCCTGGAATCACCATTGCTGCCTCACTGCTGCTGCATTCCCACCCATGCAGGTATGGTGGGTGACCGGCACCTCAATTGTACTCTCACTGACTGTTTTCATTGCCAGGATGGAGGATGAGAGAGAGCAGCCCTCCGTAGAGAAAAGTCATGCATTCCCCATGTTCTCTCACCATGAGCAGGAACTTACTAGTCTTCACAAAAGAGGGGAGGAGATGAGGCTGCTACGAGAAAGGAATATGGGGAGAAGCACAACTTTTCTCCATGCTGAGCTGCTCTTGCGGTGACTCAGACTGATTTCCCGCTAAGACTAGATCAGGATCCAACTTGCTGGCTGGAGAATTCTGGGAGTTGAAGTCACAAATTTATTAAAGTTGTCAGGTTTGGGACTCTGGACTAGATTATCAAGGAGAGAGTAACATGCAGCAGATGCTAGCAAATTTATGTAATACTGCAGATTGGCTGTTTCAATTGAAATCAGGTGCAAGGAGTGATGGTAGGTAAATTATGAGCAGTTTAGTTTGGTATTATTTTCAGTAGGCTGATTTTAGAATGCTAACAGGATCAGACCTGGTAAGTACTTGGCTGGGAAGCAACACAAGAAAGAATATTGGATACATATACACAAAGTATGTGAAAAAAACTGCAAAGAATAGGATTATAAAAAACAGCTTCCAATTTAGCAGTTGTAGTGACGAGAGAGAAAGAAAATAGAAACAGGAGAGGCAAGAAGAGCAAGAGAAATGAGGAAGAAAGAGAAAAGATGAGAGGACAGATGAGAAGAGAGAGGGGGAAAGAAAGAAAGAAAGAAAGAAAGAAAGAAAGAAAGAAAGAAAGAGACAGAGATACCTGTTTAAAAGAAAATAGAAAAATGGCTTTTTGAGTGTTTAAGACCTAGACCCCTGGGTTAGGAAAACACCATGGTTGTTAAGTGAACTTGTGGTCATTAAGCAAACAATGGTTGTTAAACAAGTCCATTTTCTGCAATGGGCATTTTAACCGGAAACTAGAAGGAATTGTTGGAAACTGGCAAAAACATAGAAAACCTCAGTCACAAGACTGTGTGGAATGTTGTAACTGGTCATGTGTGTGTGTGTGTGTGTGTGTGTGTGTGGCTGTCAAACACCACAATCAGGTCAAGCAGCTTTGGGGAAGTCAGTCATAAATTAGAACACTTGCTAAGCAACTGGCCATTAAGCAAGGACCACTTATATTTGGTTTGCAAGTCACATGGACACCTAGCTACGCCAACCCTAGTCACATGGCCACCTAGCTATGCACACCCTGCTTACATAACCACCTAGCCACACCCAATCAGTCACATGACCACCTAGCAATGCCCAGTCAGCAAGCCATGACCACCCAGTCACATGATCACCAAGCCACACCCACAAATTAGGCCACACCTACAGAACCAGAAATGTTAAGAAATTTGAATCCTACCCCTGCCTAAATGGAATATTTTCCAGTACAATTCCTGAGTTTTCTTTAACAACATTTATTGAGCTGAGATGGGATGGATTTACATGAACACAAGAAAATGATTTTTCTTCATTTAGAATTAATTCATTATGTTAATTCAAGTATGTTACATTTCTCATCCTCTTTCCTCACCATAATCCAATGTTTAGATAGTTCTTTTTCCTAATAACGAATATACTTGCAGCTACCTCTTATACAATAAGCTCCTGGGAATCAACTATTACAGAAACATTCCTGTCTTGCGTTGAGTTCCTCCAAACTAACATGCTTAATTTTTTATTTTTAAGTTAAATAGCTCTTGATGTCATAACAGTCATAAAAGCATTTAAAATTCAACTATAAAAGCAATATTAAAATAATATCATTAAAATTACCTGGACGTGTGTGTGTGTGTGTGCATTTGTCCATGCAACTATTTTCAACATTTTGTTGACAGACTTTCCAAATGTATAGATTTTTATGATCAGAATGTTTTCTTTAAAAAAGATAATTAGTGTTGTCAAATAAATAGCCTCAGTCCGCAAAGGAAAAAATTATGTTAAATCTCTATCTATAGAATTAAATCTATAGTGGATGTGGAGATCATGCTTTTGATCATGAAAACATATCCTCAGAATGACGTCTGACATCTGGGAGCAAAGCCAAGAAAAAAAGCATCCATGTTATGAAGTATCTTGTAATTTCAAGATCAAAGAGCACATTGTTTCTGCAATCCAACCCAATTTGACTTCTTTCAGATTTACAAATAAAAAGATGAACTGTGTTTGTGTGTCTCTCTCACACATTCACCTTCTTTTTTTCTCTCTCTACACATCTTTCCCTCTCTCTCTGAGAGAGATGAAGAAAGAAAAAATAAGGCAAGACTTTTGAAATATTCTTATGGAACAGTATGTATCTATAGTGGAAGGCTAAAGGATTATTATATCTGTTCATTCAGACACTTTCGCTGTCTGAATTTGATGTGAAATTGTCATGATAAAACTTCATAATGTGGCAATATCTTTAGCTCAAAAATGCACAAATATATTACAATGTAAATTTTAGAATATTTTTGTAATGTATTTTTGGAGAAAATGTAGCCTTGAAACTAAATTTATTACATGTAATATTGGATCAGTAATATCAGTAATTTTTTCTTCCACAACAAAGTGAGGGGGGGCGGTTTGCAGTGAAATGTTTGCAGCATTAAAACTTAATAGAATAGAATAGCATGTAATAGAATAGAATAGAATAGAATAGAATAGAATAGAATAGAANGTCTTGGTGCAAATGCTCTCAATGTACATAAAAGAAAAAATACATTTGTCAAGAGTCAAGAATCCGAAGGTACAACACTTAACAATAGTCATCGGGTACAATAAGCAATCAAATTATATTAGGAAACAATCAATATAAATTGTAAGGATGCAAACAACGAAGTTATTGTCATACAGTCACAAGAGGGAGGGGATTAAAGTTGTTGTAGGATATAGTACAGAGACATATTAACAGCATCATCTGTCGATCTATTTGCTCGGTATGCAAACTGCATGGGATCTCATTGTGGATCCATGTTGCTTTTCAGGTGGGACAGCACTAGCCTTTAAAAGGTTTTCATAACTACAGATATTAGTGCAACTGGTCTTCATTTCCCTGATGGAGGCCTTCTTTGGCACTGGGATGATGGTAGAGTGTTTGAAGCAAGACAGCACAACTCTCGTGATTTATTGAAGATTCGGGTGAAGATAGGGGCAGAATGATGTATTGATGTTGCTTTTAGCTGCTGTTTGAGACCTGCCCAGAATTTAATAGCAGCTAGATAAATATTTCATATAAAATAAATAAAGAAAGAAATCATTTAAATTTAAAAAGAGCTGTCCCAACTGGTTCTGGATTAACATGAAATATTTCAATAAAATATAATTTTATTGAAAATTAAAACAAGAATTACAGTTTGTCTCATTCACTTGCTGATTTTCAGAACTACCCTTTCAATTTTGTCTGAATTATATTTTTTCTGTTTTGCTCCAGTAGATAAGTCCATCTAAAGTGATACTTCATTTGGTCATGCTATTTTACACTTCAATCACAAGAAGCCACAATCTAAATATAGATTGGGGTTTTTTTGCAGAGTAGTCCTGAATGACACCATTGTGACCTCCCTGCTTTAAACATTTTCCCATGTTAAACCTACTGGAAAAAGAATCTATTTCATCATAACAGAAATTAAATTTCATTAAAAATAATATGGTTTTATATAAACAATAAAGAAACAAAATGAGTCACACCAACATGAGTGAAAGGGAAACTGCTTGTGATTTATACATTTCTGTTCTCTTAGAGTTACCTATTCCTTCAGAGACAAATAAATAAAGGGCCTGTCACATAGGCCGACGGATTCAAAAAGTATGTAAAAAGGACACAGCGGACGAGAAAATTTTCCATCCGTTGTTATC
>BHFT01039349.1:0-29923 GCA_004320025.1 Laticauda laticaudata
TCCTTGCATGAAGCCAAAAGTCTCTCCCTCCCTCCTTCCCTCTCCCTCCCTCTCTCTCTCTCTCTCTCTCTCCCCCTGAGAACGGAGCTGGAGATGGGATCCTGCGATCCCAAATAAAGAATGATCAATCAGTAGGAAAACGTGGTGGGGGATTTTCCCACAGACTTTTGGGAGGATTTTCCCAGGGTCTCTGGTCCGCGGGATTTAAAATGATGAGTTTGGTGGTCCCTGAGGTCTAAAAGGTTGGTGACCCCTGGACTAGATGACCTCCAAGGTCCCTCCCAACTCTGTTATTCTGTTATTCTATCCTGTATTCTAGTTGCAAGGAGATCCGGATGTCGTTCAATCACAATTTTGGTTTAAAATGACGCTGGAAAAATAGGACAAAGAGGCAGTTGCCAGAAAGACAGAACAACCACAAGAAGGCTGGTAGTGTGTTACCTGAGTGGGCAGGTGAAACACTGCCAGCCCTGTTAAATAAGCAATCATCAGACAAAGACCAGCCTGGAAAATATGTAGGGGAAATTCGTGCCAATTGAATTTGCCAGCTGCTCTTCCAGTGCACTCAAGTCATCGGATAGGCCTAGAAGAAGAGAGGGGAGCTTTAACCTGGCACCCCTCCAGGTGCCTTGATCTACAACTCCCATCCTTGACATCAGACCTGCCCTTTCAATCAAAGATGCCTGGAATGAATGAAAGCTGAGTTAGGAAGGCCTTTTAAAGCTTTTGGTTTTCTGAGCTTTTTAGCGAGCAATGGAACCTGAACACACATTTGGATTTTAAAAAAATAAAGGTAGTTCTCTACAATTCAGCCCAAAATTTATGTCGCAAAGTGAGACATTTGTTAAATGAATTCTGCCTTGTTTTTATGAGCTTCCTTGCCACCGTTGTTTAAGTTAGTCACACCATTATTCATCTGGTTCTCCCATTGCTTTTGCTTGTCAGAATGTCGCAAAATGGATGTCATGGCCCTGTTGGAATCTGATTCAGAGGGGGAGGCCGAGCAGCTGACAGGGTGTGGGAGTGTGGTTCTGTTGGCTGTGGAAGAAACTGGGGAAGGGCAAAGTCCAGCTGGGCAAAGCAGGGGAGAGGTACAACAAGGGAGAGGGAGTTCAGAAGAAGACCCAGGCCCGCCCCATCTTCATCCTAGGGCACGCAGGGAGGAACCGATAAGGGAGCAACGTGGGTTGCATGGTTTAGGAGGGAGGAAAGGGCCCTGATTCCCTTCATTAGCTGCAGCTGGGAACACAGTGTATAAAAGAGGAAGCTGCGCACAGCAAATTGTTGGGAGCAAATTCTGAATTATCTGGTATCTTTGAGGCTTATCTGTGTTCCTGGCGGCTTCCCAACTGTGTGAGTTTTGCCATGCTTTCAAGTCTGAAATTCCTTCTTCTGCCAAGCAAATTACTTCAGTTTGGTTTGTTTGGATTTTAAGTTACAATTTGTATGTATCTTGTTTAGGACTGAATTTTCTACAGTAAAAGGCTGTTCCTGGGAGAATTTTTTCTCCAGTCGAAGATAACCTGGACATTGGGGGCAAAGTTGGAGATAATAAAAGGACTCTGATTGCTTATTTGACTGTGTTGCCTTTGTGCCACACCCCGAATCATCATAAGGGAATTCCTATGACTCCAGGACACTGCAACCATCATAAATATGAGTTGGTTCAGTTGCCAAGCACTGCATTTTGATCACGTGACATGGGGATGTTGGAATAAATATCTTGTCCGGTTTGAATCCGGGAGAAAGATGCTGGAAATCGAAGGGAGGCAGGCTGCACAAAAGGACAACTTTGTTTATTTTGTTGCCAGAAACTTCAGCGACAGCAGCAACCGACAAAACAGGGTTGAGATAGATGGGCTTTTATACATTCTTTGGGGCTTTGTGATTGAGATGCCTGTTCCTTTGCAAAAATATGTCCTTCAACATTTTAATGGCTGTTGCCAGATTCCTGTGGGGTCATGTAGGGGTCACAACTGGCTCTACAGGCAAAAGGGGAAATGCAAATCCTAGGTATATGTCAGAGCTCATCTTGTCAGCTTCAGCCCGTTGGTTATTATGTTGCTTATTTGGAGTCTCTCTGTCATGCCCTTGTTGGAGTCCAATTCTGAGGGGGAGAGTGAGCAGCTGACAGGGAGTGGGAGTGTGGCTCTGGTGGCTGTGGAAGAAACTGGGGAAGGGCACAGTCCGGCTGGACATTTACAGAAAGACCCAGGCTCACCCCCTCTGCATCCTAGGACATGCAGGGAGGAACGGAGAAGGGAGCAACATAGCTTACGGGAGAGAAAAAGGCCCTGATTCCCTTTCATGAGTTGCAGCTGGGAGAACAGGATATAAGAAGGGCATTTGTACATAGCTTCTTGCTGGAAGCAAAGCATGCATTATCTGGGTTTTGGTGTCCTCCCAACTGTGGGTGCTGCATTTTGAAAGTCAGCAATTTATCATCCTGGCCTGTTGTGTTAATTACTTCAGTGTGGTTTGTGTTGTTTTTTTAATTTCTAATTATCTTTACTTTGGGTTCAGACTACAATTTTTTCCTTCGTAGACTGTTTTTGGAAGAGTTTGATATCCAGCCAAGGATAATCGGACATTGGGGTTCAAAGTTGGAAGCATTAAAGGGAATTTATTCTACTTTTGTGACTGTTATTTTTGTGTCATGCCCCTTTGGATCATCACACTCTCTTTACTTTGGAATAGATTGGCTCAGCCTTTCTCAATGGATACAAAATTTGCATTCCTAAAGACCATCCCCTTCAAGTTTCTGTTCCAGGCTGGAAGAAAAACTGGCAGGAAGACTGGGGTTGCTTTCTACGTTTGTTAAGATTTTTCTGTATTTTTCCTTTGAGGTAATATAATATTCTGCCTGTTTTAATATTCCCAAAAATATTCCATTCCCTGTGGGTGAGGCGCTTCTCACAGTCGTAACTGTGAAAAACAGTCATAAGTTTAGTTTTTCAGTGCTGAAAAATTACAACAAAGTTCCTGTTGTAACTTTGAATGGTCACAAAACAAATGGTTGAAAATTGAAGATTATGTGTATTTGTAGCTCAGAGTTGGACTGTGGGGTGCTTCATGCTCTCTGAGCTGGGCTGTTTTCTTGCAGACATTTCATGACCCAACTAAATAATATTATCAGTGCTAGGAGGTAGGGGTGCTTGCTCTATTTATATACAGTAGTTTGCCCTGTCAGTGCTGGTAATGTTTTCCTCTTAATAGTTCCTTTGTTATGCGCTTTTGTTTCCTGCTTAATTGTTTCTTTGTGTGATTGTTCCTCTTCTTGGTCCTTCCTTAATTCTGCTATTCTTTACTGCTTGAATATCTCCTTAGTAATTCCTTGATTGGGTATTGTTTTCTGCTTGCTCGTTTGCCT
This sequence comes from Laticauda laticaudata, assembly GCA_004320025.1. NCBI lineage: Eukaryota > Metazoa > Chordata > Lepidosauria > Squamata > Elapidae > Laticauda > Laticauda laticaudata. Next base: position 3,371 of record BHFT01039349.1, read on the forward strand.
GGGGTTAATCCCTGCTTATTTTGGCATTGGCTGCTGGAGAGGAAGTATTCTGGCCTTTTATTTTTGTTTCCTTCTTGGCTTTTTTATTGTCTTTTTTGAATTGTGTGTAAATAAGGTTGATTTCTATGTGTCTGTTAAGGTCTGATATGTCCAGTGCTAGGAGTCAAAAACAACCTTGACCTTGTAGTGGAGATGGCTGGCATTAACATTTAATAAGTAGTAATAACATAAGAAAAGAAAGAAACAGAGAAAGAAAAGAAACAAAGAAAAAGAAACAAAGAAATTGTAAGTCATCCAGTTACTGGATAGGGGAGATATGAGGTATAATAATTGAGAAAGAAAAAAAGAAAGAAAGAAAGATGAAGGAAGGAAAAAGAGGAAGGAATGACAGAAGGAATAAAGAATACATAAATAAAGAGGGAGAGAGGAACAAAGGACGGAAAGAAAGAAAAAGGAAAGAAAAGAAGTAATAAAGGAATAAAGAAAGAGAAAGAAAGAAAAAAGAGGGAGAGAGAAACAAAGGAAGGAAAGAGGAACAAAGAGGAACAAAAGATGAAGATGTGAGCAGAACTGAAGTCATGTTGGATGGCCCATTGAATTAAATAAGGAAGTGTGTCTCAAACTCAGTAGCTCTGCTAAATAAGAAAGTGTTCCAGTTTGTGCACAAGAGAAAAAACAAGATGAGGCTAGAACAATGGGGAATTGTAATAAAGTGCTGCGATGTCAGAAAACGCGTAACTACTTTTGCTAGATAGAGAGCCAGCAAAAACCTTCGAAATATATGTGTCAATTGGAAAACAGAAAGAATGTGAGCCAAGCCCTCGTAGGAGGGGGCGGACAGTTAGGGTATAAAAATGCTGCCTGAATTTTGCTCTGGGTTCCTTCAATGCCTGAGGGAACCCGTCTCTCTGCAGACACGTGAATAAAACCTTGTTTTCCTTGGATCATTTGGTGATTTGGTGGTTTTTTTATCTGCTTCCACCTCACAAAGAGAAAAAAGAAAGGAAGGAGGAAAGAAAGAAAGAAAGAAAGAAAGAAAGAAAGAAAGAAAGAAAGAAAGAAAAGGCGTGTTGAGGAAAAGCAAGCCCGACTACATTTCCCAGCGGCGCCCGCGGCTCGAGCAGTCGAAGGCATGGGTAGGCGGGGCCCTTCAGGGCGGGCGCACGCTGGACGGGGCGTGGAAACTGTCTCGCGCATCGCGCATGCGCTGTAACCGCCGCCTTTGCCTTTTTTTTGCCAGAGATAAGGCGGTTGCCGAAGAGCGCTTTTTTTTTGCGCGCACGCGCGAAAGCGGTGGTGGGGGGACGGACGGACGGTGGTGGTCTTGGTGGTCGTGGCAGGTCCCTTTTTAGGATGAGGAAGAGTCCCTTGGCCCCTCTCTCAAATATTTATAGGACCCTTCTCTTGAAAAATCTCCCCTTTCCCAATTTTGCCTCTTTCTCCCCCCCCCTTTTCTCCCACAGCAATCCCTGTGAGGAAAAGGAAAAGAGCAGAAAAACAGCTTGAGAAGGCAGAGAAAGAGGAGATTGACAGGCTCCTCCCCCCACTTATTTTTCGGGAGGCCCCTCCCCGCCCATTTTAGGCAAGCCCCTCCCCTCTGCTTTCTCTTCTCTCTCCCCCGCCCTTCCCGAAAGCTGCCCCTCAGCCAGGCTGAGGGGGGGGGGCTATCACCAGGAGGAGCAGGCGGTCACGTGACTCCCTCCCTCCTCCTCCTCCTCCTCCCTCCCCGCCTGCAGGTCGCTGCCCGCAGTTGCACGTGTGAGCGGGGAGCGCCCGCCGCCGCCACCGCCGGGTCGACCACCTGACCCCGTCCCTCCCCTTTTATCCCACCTCCCCCCCTTGTTGAAGACCACCCACCCCCTCCGTCTTCCAGCCTCAGGCCAGAGCTATGGGCGACCCCCGGGACGTGGTGGTGGGGGATGTCAACTCCAACCTGCTGATCGGCTGCAGCACCGGGGACGCCCAGCTGGACCGGGCGGTGGGGCAGTGGCTGAGCTGGGACAAGGTGGGTGTGTGTATGGGCACTGAGAAGGAAGCCCCCACCCCAACCCTCTCTGGGGGAGGGGGAGACACCGCCCCAAGCTGGCCAAAAATAGGAAAAAAATCGATAAAGGGGGAATGGCCTATGGGGGGGGAATGGGGGGGGGTGGGGGCTCCTGGCAAGGTCAGGTAAACGGACCTTGGCTTACTGCCAACTCTGCCTGGAGACCAGCCCACCTGGCAAGAGTCTGGGTTGGGAAGGATGTTGGAGGAATGTCCACCAAGCCACGACCACAGCAGGTTGTTGTTGTTGTCGTCTTTTACAAATGGCTTGTTTGTGCCAAAATGGGCTTTCTTCCTTTTCTGTCGCTGCCCTTGGCAACCAATGTGGGGGGGTGGGGTACATGGTTGTGTCTCTTGCTTCCTTTGCACGAATTGGTGGGGGGGGGGAGAAATCAAGGTGTCGGTGGCTCCTTCCCAACCCCCAACCCACAAATTGTACGCAAAGGCTGCTGCTTTTGTCAGAGGGGGGGAAAAAGAGCTATTTGGGGGTGGGAGGGAGATGACAGTGTGTTTGGAAATGCTTTTCCTCTTTCTCCAGAGCAACCCAAAACCCGGCTTTATGTGATTGCGACACCAGGTCCTGAAATGGTATTGTTGTAAGAAATACTTGTGAGATGTAGCCTTGTTCATCTTGATAGGATAGGCAGTGAGGAAAAATGTCTGAGGGGGAATGGATGCTTTGCAATTCTGCGCATTAAAAATATGTGTGTGTGTGTGCATGTATCTATCTATCTATCTATCTATCTATCTATCTATCTATCTATCTATCTATCTATCTATCCATCTATCTACCTTCCTATCTAATGTCCCTATCATCTCTCTCTCTCCTCCTTCCTTTCTATCATCTATCTATAACTATCATCTATCTATTTAACCATTATCTACCTACCTACCTACCTACCTACCTACCTATCTATCTATCTATCTATCTATCTATCTATCTATCTATCTATCTCAGGAGGTAACTTGGTATTCCCCCCCCCCCCCAATGCTATTGTGCCTTTGGGGTGCTATGAAATACCGTGAGATTAAGCTGATTTGTCTTAAGCTGCTCACAGATTTTATGACATCTCACAGGAAGAATAGAATATAGGTATAAAAAGTGCACACACACATACACTACAGCTTGTGTTTTGTCTTAAAGTTCATTTCCTTGCAAAATTGAACTCTATTCTTTTATTGCAATACAATATAAAGAATACATCATTTCTTGTACAGTCAAAAAAACCTTGCATATATCACAAGTGAACATAAATTAAAAAAACAAGGACAGAATAAACTATAAAATGGCAATGCAAGATTAATTTAACATTTAAACTTATTCTAGGCTATGTAGAAACCGATTGTTTCCTCATTTTGGGAAAATAAAAGGCATTTTAGAAATGGATAGCAAACACCTGTCTTGAATTCATGCTTTCTAGTGCTATCCATGTATAACCTTTTGTATGCTTTCTTTTTTTCTTCTTTTGGAAATGACTTCCAATTGGCATCCATTTGTCATCTTTTGGCTATTTTCAGGTTCCTCCCTTCCAAACTGATGACCTTATAGGAAATCTACTGGTGTGAAATAGAGAGAAAAATATGCACAGGGATGAGAGCTATCTAAAAGTCGGAGTCTGCATTTGAGAGCATTGAATGTTATAGATTTAAAAAATTGCCTTCAGTGCTGCTGACTTTTGCATTTTAGGATGCTTAGAAAACCAGACCTGTAGGAATCCTAGACGTTCTGTAATAACTAGAATAATTACATAAACCATGTAGCTTCTTAATGTGAAAAAAATGTCTTACAGGTCATAGAATTGGCTTGCATTGTTACAATCCTTATGAAGTTGTGTGCTGATAGTTTTCATAAGAAAACATCGGTGAGAGAGAATGCTTAATAATGTATATCTCAGCTTGGCGACTTTAAGATCTGCGGGCTTCAGTTCCCAGAATTTCCCAGCCAGGATGCTTAGTATTCTAATGAATCCTATATTAGTGTTGGATCTTTCAGAGATTATGAACCCCGAAGGGAGCAGCCTTCCAAATGACTTATTCTCAAATTGTGGAGCTCTCTTTCATTTGTTTGCTTCAAGAACTCCCCTTGGGCTGGGAGGCCTATTTTAGGCTGCAGCTGTCTCTAAAATGGGATGGAGGAAATGATTAATAACATGGCACCAGATGCACAGATAAGAGGGGAAAGTGAAAACTACTGCTCAGATTTGGGGGATGCCGGCAGAAGTTGAGAACTGGCTTTTAATGGGCAGCGAATCACAGATTCGGCTCCTGGCTTGGCCAGTTAAAAGAGAGGTCTCTTCGGTGCCATGAAGGAAATCCATCCTGATTCAATTGAAATAAGAACAGGTAGCCCTTGATTTATGACCAAAACGGAGCCCAGTGTTGTTAAGTGGGTTTTGCCCCATTTTATGACTTTTTTTGCCACATTTGCTAAATGAATCACTGCAGTTGTTAAGTTAGTTTCTGAATTCTGAAAATTTCTTGTCAGAAGGTCACAAAAGATGATCACACGACCCCGTCATAAATATGAACCGGTTGCCAAGCATCTGAAAGTAAGTCACATGACCATGGGGATGCTGCAACAGTCATAAGTGTGGAAAATGGTTCTGAGTCACTTTTTTCAGTACCGTTGTAAACTTCAAATGGTCATTAAATGAACTGTTGTAAATCAAGGACTACCTGAAGTTATCTAACATCCATTGGATTCCCACTTAACTAAGGAGTAGGAGGTTGAGTGAACCACAGCTGGCCATATATAATATGCTAAGTAAAACTCCTGGCTTAGTGCATTGTGGGAATCGGTCACTGTGGCCTGCTACAGTAAAATGACACGGAGTCATACAAAGTGTGTGTTGATTCTTCCTCTTATATCAGGGTTTCTCAACTGAAGCAACTAAACTGTGTGGACTTCAACTCTCAGAATTCCCCAGCCAGCCATAGAGTTGAAATCTACACACCTTAAAATTGCTAAGGTTGAGAAATACATCAGATGTGAATGTGAAGACATTACACGATGCAGTTTGGGCAGAGTGATCCTGATTGCAACAAGTGAAAAAAAAATGGATTTTTCCCCCTGCAGAGCTTTTGGAGCCATATTGGCCAGCCAGTCAGTTAGACCTACCCCTCCCCTCACTGCCCCATGCTAATCTGTATCTTGTAGGCGATCTGAAGGTTAAAATTTTAATCTAATGTTGTTTGTGGTTAAATGAGAGTTCCTTTTCCTTATTTCCCAATAGCAAAGGGTTAGCTAGCGCAAGAAATTGGTAGTATGTACCTAGAAATAACATTGGTTCTTACCGGACCTTGGATATTCTCAGCCATGAATTTGACCTTGTTTTGAGAAAGCCCATTCATCGTTCTAAGCAAGTGATTTTTGTTTTGCTGTCTTTTGCTCATTGTCAGATTTCCAAATGTTATTTTTTCCACCTCCCTTTCTAATGTTATTCTGGGTAAATGATGCGGAGAGGGTATTTTTTATGTGAAGCTTGACTTGAAGAGATTCTGCATATTGCCAGGCTGGAACATACCAACTGGCACAGTTTGGTCCAGCATTACCTTTCCTGTTTGAACAGGTTTCCACTCACAACCACCTGAGCACCTTAGCATCATAGTCAGGTGATCAGAATTTAGGCTCTTGGTAACTGATATGTATTTATAATGGTTGCAGCATCCCAGGGTCATGTGGTCACCATCTGCAAGATGCTCAGGTAGCTTCCAGCAAGGGGGGGAGATTTACTTAATGGGTGGATGATTCACTTAACAACTGCAGTGATTCATTTAACATCCATGGCCAAAAAGGTTGTAAAATCATGCACTGAACAATCATCTTGCTTAGCAAATGGAAATTCTGGTCTCAATTGTGGTTGTAAGTTGTGGACTACCTGTGTTGCAATCTTACCTGCATTTATTAGAGAAGTTTGCAGTTTGGCCCATTTTGTATATATAGAGAGAACAAGCTGTACAGCAAGTGAAGACAAAGCACTAATTGCAGGTAAATCACAGGCTAAGTGGTTTTGTAATATTCTTCCAGTAAGGAAAATCAAGCTGGCTAATTCTTTTGTCACATTTAAGGAAGCTCAGTTACCATCTCTATTAACAGGAGGTTGAATTCTTTTTGAGTAATGCAGTTAATATTTGGGCAGAAAAGTCTGTATCAATGCCAGTGGGGCATTCTTTTCACAGGAGCTGGACTTTCTGTTGCTGGGTAAACAGATCATTATGTTGCACCAGAGATAAGAGATTTGGGAACTACTGAATCTTATCAGGATTGTCTAAAGGCAATCTCCTCCCATTGCTCTTTCTAGCGGAATCTTAAATGGCTGTTAAATGTTATATTCTGTGCCCTGTATGGAAAACTTCCCTACTGGTGGAAAACTACAGGTTGAGCCCAAAATTTCCACGCTAAGCGAGACAGTTAAACGAGTTTTGCCCCATTTTATGATCTGTTTTGCCATAGTTGTTCAGTGAATCATAAAACATAGAATAAGATTCAAAATCTTGCAGGTCTTCTAGTCCAACCCCTGCTTGAGCAGGAGACCATTTCAGCATACTCAGTATATTCATTTTACCTACATATCACTTCAGTTGTCCTTTAGTAACACCGTTGTTAAGTGAATCTTGGCTTCCCCATTGACTTCACTTGTCAGAAAGTTACAAAAGGGACACTGACCTTGGGATCCTGCAATTAGTTGCCAAGCATTTGAATGTTGATCATGTGACCCTGGGGATCCTGCCATGGTTGTAAACATGAAAAATGGTCATAAGTCACTTTTTTCAATGATGTAACTTTGAATGGTCACTAAAGGAACGGCTGTAAGTCAAGGGCTATTTGTACTGTTCTTTCTCTTTTGACCATCTGTTACTTTTTCAGTGATTTGAGGATTTGTTTTAAAGCACTGTCAGATTGGTACGTGCAGTCTACCTTCTCTAAAATTCTCAGAGAAGAGAGAAAGGTGTTATGTCATGCCTCCATAGCCAGGGTTTTCCATGATTTGCACATTTAAACTGTGTAATTGCTGACTGGTGTTATAAAAAAAAAAAAAATGTTGGATTATGGATCCTTGCACATATTAATCTGTGTGCAAAGGATCCATAATCCTAAATTTTCTAGTGTTTTTTTTTGCCAAGGAAAGTTAAAGAAAGTTGAAGAATAGAACAGTATTTCTTTCTGTTGGAAACACCCATCCATGTATTGGAAAATATTGCTCTGTGATCCAGTTGAACTCTTTCCTCTTCTGCCATCCCGGACAGAAACACATGAATCTTGAGTTATTTAGATTTGATCATGCATGAACAAACCTCAGATTTATATCCTCTAACGCAATTAGACTTTTCCTGTTAAAGTGTAAAATGTATTTTCTCCTTTCACTGTTCAAGGCAGTGTAAAGTTCTTGTCCTGTGAAATGCTTCATTTTTACTTCAGCTTGATGGAGCTGAACAGTGATTCAGAACATCATTTGCACATGAATTAGACACAGCCTGTTTACCTCATCTAATTCATGTGCAAATGATGTTCCAAATCATGTTCAGCTTCATCACATTTCATGATTTTTAACAGGAGAGGATGTTCTTTTATTCAAGATGTCGGTTGAGTTGTTTCGAAGGTCAACCAGATCTGGATCCCTAAGCCGTTTTGAAACAAGGTGGGCTGCAAATAGATTTAATTAATTAATAAAATAAAAACATTCTGTCTTCGAAATACATATTTTTCCATTTCCACCAACTGACCAATGGCTGGCAGTCCCTGGATCCCACTGCTGGCTGACCTCTTTGTGGTAAAGGTCAGGCTTCTCACTCACCCCTGGGACTTTAGATTCCAGGGCCTTTTTAAAGTGCCTGTACGGAGGCCATGAGCTGCAGAGAGCAGCCTGTGATCCATAGGGGATTTTATTTTGTATGCGTTTGCTTAAAGCAGTTGCACCTAAATCAAAAGCTGCAGGGTTTGTGATGTGGTACAAATTGCGCTGCCCATGATCTATCTACCTATCAGCCAGCCATCTTTGGCACAAACATGAAAGCATGAACTTGGAGCTTTGCAAATCCTTCACAGAAAGAATTTTCACAGAAAGAATTTGGCAAAAACAAATGATAGCAGGTACAAGGCTTTGTGAGATCAGCCACAAAATTTTCCTCCAATTATAGCAGGCTGTGGCTTGTCCAAAGCTTTTTTGACTAAACAAAGTGATTTCTGAAATTTGAATTAGGTTTAATGTTTGTATTTAATTGTTTATCTTATTTATGAAAGGTGCTTGCTGCCCATCTCATAAAGCAACTCTGAGTGGCTTACAACATGAAAATGAACTCTTCTTCTCCCTCCATCTCCTCCACTGTCCTCCTCCTCGTCTTCTCCGCCTCCTGTCTGCAAGCCCCTTCTAGCACTGATGGTGTTATCTAGTTGGGTAATGAAATGTCTGCAAGAAAACCACCAACCACAGAGAGCATCAGGGACCCCGCAGCTCAAATATTCTTTTCTATGGTTTTCTCTACTAGATGGCATGACTTTCTTTACAAAGTCATTAGCCCACTAGGAGCACATGATTTGACTCCCAATTTCCTAACATGTGAAGTCTGATCCTGCTAATTGTTTTCTTCACAGAATCCTAAAACTAAAGAGCAGATTGAAATTCTGTTAAGAAATGGGAAGAATAAGGAGCTACGCGACCGTCTGTGCCGCAGGCTGACCTTTGGGACCGCCGGTCTCCGTTCCGCCATGGGGGCTGGCTTCTGCTACATCAACGACCTTACTGTGATCCAGTCAACCCAGGTGAGTTCCAGAGCCATTGGGAAGGCTAAAAGCTCTGCCCCCTCTCCTCTGCCCCTCATACGACATCAGATACATTGTTGGTGCCCCATAATGCATGAAAGACGTAACCTGAATTGGGAAAGCAAAAAAATAACAATAATTGTTTAATATTCCATGTGCCTCTGATACATCCTTGGTACATGTAAAGCGGATGTCTCCAAATGTGGCAACTTTGAAAATTTGTGGATTTTCAGAATTCGTCAAGCAGTCAGGATGGATTGCAAATTCTGGAAGTTGAATTTACAAATTTTAAAAGTTGTGAGACCACTGATCTAAAGCAATGTTTCTCAGCTTTAGCAACTTTAAAATGTGTAGACTTCAACTCTCAGAATTGAGCTTGGATTTTGTGTGGATTTCCAATCCCAGAATTCAATTTTAAGATCTGTGCACTTCAGATCCCAGAATTCAATTTGTAAGATGTTTGGACTTTAACTCCCAGAATACAGCTTCAAGAGTTGTGTACTTCAAGTCCCAGAATTCAGTTTTAAGATGTATTGAAGATGTATTGAAGATGTAGGGACTTCAACTATTTTAAGTCGAAGTCCACACATTTTCAAGTTGCCAAGATCAAGAAACATTGATCTAAAACGTTTCTGCCATACTCTTCAACTAAAAAGGCTCAAAACAGAATAAAGCAAAGCAAGTTTGTGTTTTCTCCTCTTGTTGCCAAATTTCCATTTGAAAAAATGCCGCAGAAAAGGGCGAAATGGAAAAGGGAGAGAGAAATGGAGAAGCAGCATTCTGCTGGTTTTCTGCCATTTCTGAATTTCTGCTGTTGCTGTCCGCTTAACATTGTGGCTGCGGGCCGATTTTCAGTAGCGTAGAAGAACCGAGGATTTACCCTAAGAGGAGGTTATCTGAGGCAGGATTTGGAGGAAGCAAGAACTGGCATTGCTTTGGAGATTTTGACATTGTGGAGACTGTCGACAACCCTTCTTCCTGTTGACTAGGCACCAAGTGTTCAGCGAAACAGATTTGCCCGGGCTTGTTAAGTTATTCTCAAAAAAAAAACAACCAAACCCAAAAATGCTTGAGGTTACTGGTGAACTTGGCTTTACCTCCCTTACAGGATAAAACAATAAAGTGGCACAGGGCCACTCCTCTGAGCTTCCTGGAGGAATATTAAAACAGAGGATTTGTTTTTCCTGCGCCTGCCAGAATATTACGTGGTGCTTTTTAAAAAAAGATTTAGGTGGAATAAACCCTGAGGAAATGCATTTATAGAAATGAACTCAAATGATTTTTCGTGCGGCCCTATTAAGAAACAAAATGCTCATTGCTTGAAGCGCTGTCATTTCCAATGAAGGGAACATTGCTTTTTTATTTGATTTTTTTTTTCATTCCAAGGGAGCTTGTGGCAGTGATGTAGTGTGGTGTTATGTGTGTATAGGTAGTCTTTGGCTTATACCAGTTCATTTAATGACCATTAAAAGTTACAGTGGCATTGGAAAAAAGTGACCTATTTTTCACACTTACGACTGTCGCAATATCCTCATGGTCACGTGATCAAAATTCAGATACTTGGCAACTGGTTCATACTTATAACGGTTGCAGTGTTCTCAGGTCACGTGATTCCCTTTTGTGACTTTCTGACAAAGTCAATGAGGAAGCCAGATTCACTCAACAATCTTCTTACTAACTTAAAAACTGCGGTGATTCGCTTAACAACTGGCAAGAAAAGTCGTAAAGTGGGGCAAAACTCACTTAACAAATATGTCACTCAGGAACAGAAATTTTGGGCTCAATTGTGGTTGTAAGTCGAGGACTACCTGTACAAATGGAGACCTTCATTCTTCTCCCTTCTCTGAATTGCCCATGTGTGAGGGGTGGACTTATTAACCATCTTGGTTAGGAGTAATCGAAATACGAAGAGGTGGTGCTTGTGTGCGCAGGATTGAAAAACGGGGGGGGGGGGGGNGAAGAGGTGGTGCTTGTGTGCGCAGGATTGAAAAAGGGGGGGGGGGAGGATGCCTGGAGCAAGACTTGCTGTACAATAATGTAAACATGAATTAATAGACGCAAGAATACAGGTCAAAAGAGCTTGGATCACTATGGAAGCATGCCAAGCTCCGAACTTCCTTCTTCTTGACTCTGAATTGGTCATGCTCCGAGAGCCTGCCCAGCCCGTGCTGCCTTTGTGTTTTGGTTTGCTGAGAAGAATGTGCAGTGGGGAGATTTGCTGATAAAATCATAACAGGCATTTCTGGGAGGAAGTTCATGTTCAGACACCAGGGAGTCTCTGGGCTGCTTTCTGTTTTGTTGATTGCATTCTGGGCTGCTGGATGTTTGCTTCCCTAGTTCTTGTGGGTAGCCCTTCTCTGCAATTGCTATTCTTTTTATCTCGCGGAATTGTTGCGGTTATTTGGTTGTGAACAAATCCTCTATATATGCATACATTTGGGGCATGCCAAATTTTTCAGCTCTCAATTTCCAAACATTAGGAGTGCTCAAAAGTTGTGACATGCCTTGGGGGTCATAAAGATGTTTTGGTTACTTTAATATTATTTAGATGTGGTTGGTAAGTGACTTCCTAACTTTTTAACTTTTTAACATTTTGTTATATATGTGTGTGTGTGTAGACACACACACACAAACACACACAAACACAATTTGTTTATACAGGGAGGGAGGGAGGGAGGGGGAGGAAGGACTTAGTGTCAGATCTGTGTATCTGCCATTCTTCAATGGAAGAAGAAGGGGGGGGAAGTTGGTACAAGTAATCCTTTTTGATGTAACCTGAATATATTAAACCCTATATTGATTCTGAATATATTAAAACCTATATTGAACTTGCATATGATATGCAACTGGAGGAGTGGAGCCAGATGTCTAGAAACTTGTCACCTCTTGAAGAGCTAACAAGGTGAGAAGGAACCATCAAAATTCCAGCTCTGGAAGACACTCCTGGGAACTCTTCTAAGACAGAGAAGGGGAGGGGGAAATTAACATGTTGGTTCTTTGTTTGACTAAATCCACATCTGGAAAAGGGGAGGGATTTTAACTTCCTTTATCTATGACTGTACGCCTGGGCTCTGCTTTGCCTGGTGTTGAGATAAAATCCCTTTCAATAAAGGATCCGTTAGAAACACCTGATCTTCAGAAGTTCATTCGTTTTGATTGAAGGGAAAAAGTTCAATGCTTACATTTAGATTTAGAATAATGCTGATGTCTCCGTAAATTTTCAGTAGTCACCCCAGGATATTTTAGTGAGCATTTTTTGGGGGTGGGGGTGGTTAAGAAGGTGTTTTTTCTTGATCTTATCCTAACTGCCATCCAAGTATGCATATTTAATTGAGGTAGATCAGTCAGCTGCCTTATCCATCCATCCAGTGATATATCTTGGATAAGTTGCGGACTGCACATAGCAGAAGTTGCTCTTAATGTGCTAACTGCATTTGCATCTGTAGGCTGGCACTGGCTTGTAGATAGGGAAGGGGTTGCTCTTGGTCCTTGCCCCGCCTTCCCACCCCATATTCCCTATGTCAACCTTGTATTGCCCCATTGATTCTACACAGGGGATAGAGATAGAGCAGTGTGGTTTATGTCCAAGTCAGTCCAAGCAAAGCTGTAGAAACTTGGATTAATCTCTGGCTTCCACATCCCAGATCCTTCTAATACAGTGTTTCTCAGCCTTGCTGCCTTTACAATGTGTGTACTTCAACTCCCAGAATTCCTCAGCTAGCCAGGCAGCCAGGGCTGTGGAATTTCTTGGGGGACCCCTATTTTGTTCAACGTTGCCTTTCACAGCTCATTTTGAAGTCTCTTGTTTATTTCTTTAGGGTAGCATTTCTCAATCTTGGCATCTTCAAGATGTGTGGACCTCAATTCCCAGAAGCCTTAGCAACAACCATGCTGGCTGAGGAGTTCTGGGAGTTGAAGTGCACACACCTTAAATTGGGCAAGGCGTGGAGAAACACTGTTCTAACAAGTGAATGGAATCCAGTTTTTGAAATGAGCCAATGTCCAGAATTGGTCCCTACCTATACATTTTACTTGTACATTTTACTAAGGTTTCTTTTTTTTGTTTAATCCATGTTGTAGCTTGCCCTAAGAAAAGGACTATGCGATGCAGACTTATTGAGCAATCAGCTAAATGCGGTAAAGATCCAGGCACGAGGTCTCCTGAGCGGGATTTGTGCTGATCGAAGTACCAGGTACTAAATCAGCATTCCCCCAAATAGCCATTCTGAGCCTCTGTTGGATTTGTGCTGATTCAGAGAACCCATCTGGGGTGCGTAATTTGAACCCCCACAGCAGGATTAATTTGGGAGAAATTAAAGAAAAAAAGCATCAGTGTATTTAATAGAGCTGCACCTATGCAGAACACAAAAAAGCGAACCAAGAACAATATCAGGGTGTCAGGTATGTGGAAGGAAGATAGATAAAAATTTCTCCCTCGGAAAATTACAAGTTAGAATGTGAAGACTTTAGTTGCCTCACTTTAGAGTCCCAACATAGAGAAATATGTACATCTGAGTGCTTCAATCTTTTAATCTGGAGTAGTCCAGTTTCTTCTGTTTGTCATGCAGGGCATTTTAAGATTATGCTGTTATGCAGTCATATCTCAGTTTGATAAATTATAAGAGGTTAGAGTATTTGGCCCATGTGATGGATCTTCATCTCACTTCCTTTCTTCATATCCCTCCCTCCCTATCTCCCTCTCCCTTTCCTACCATTCTCCCTCCCTAAAGCTCTGCTTATCCAGAAAACAAGCTGAAAACAAGTTACGATTTTAACTGACTAGTTTTGAACCTGACAGTGGCCCAGGTAACAAATGGAAAGCTTTTTGGCATTGTTGTAGTTAGCTGTTGTGTGGAGAAAGAGGCCGCTGGTATATTGATCTACTTAACTTAAACAGAATTATCTGAATTAGTACACTGTCTTTAGCCTGGAATGGCATGTTTGTTTTGGAAATCTTTATTGTGTGGGAATATAATGAACTGTTATATGTAGGATAAATTATTTACTGTTCAGCAAATATTGTTCATTGTGAAGTTTACTTTAGCAGTTATCTCCACCTTATTGGCACTTGGCGAAAGCGACCGACTGAGAGTAGTTCTTTTTGTTTTTCTTAGTGATCCAGGGATCAGTAGCTTCAGATAGTAGCTGATCCAGGGGCCTCATTGTAAGAGACCTTGGGCCATGCCAGACATCATGTAAATATAAATTACTCCTTATTGTTCAAAAGAAAAACATTTTATGTTTTCATTGTGTACACTCACTGCTCAGAATCACTTGAGATAGGTGGCTATATAGTTTTGAGAAGTAGATAACAATAAAAACCACACCCACATCAACAGACATTATTTCCCTTCTTGATACACTGGCATAGAAAGATGGCAAATTTTCTACTCAGGCTGATGAACAAAACAACACAATGGAGGAAAGGCAGATTCTTCCATCATTCCAGCTGAGGAAGCTTGGCGTGGAGGAATTAAATACCTCTTTTTATTAACCTATTGATTCATCTGTAGCAATATTTCTCAACTTTGTTGGTTTTAAGATGTGTGGACTTCAACTCCCAGAATTTTCCAGCCAGCCAGGAATTCTGAGAGTTGAAGTCCACACATCTTAAAGTTGACAAAGCTGAGAAACACTGATCTACAGAGAAGGGTATAAAAATAAATATTACAAAAATGAATTGCACTGAATTTCCTTTTTTTTTTTCAAGAAAAAATTGAATTCTAAAATAACTTGTTTAAGCATTAGGCTGGTAAACGTGTAATACCTATAATTTATACATATTGCCAAATAGAACCACCACTTCCTTGGACTGAATCTGAGAGTGATGCCTTCTGGTCTAAGCAATAGAAAATCATCTTAATAAACTTAACCTTCCATTAAGTTTCCTGCCAAGGCAAACAATGCTGTATTCTCCCTCTCTTCTTCCTTTCCTGCAGGGGATGTACAAATACCTTGGCCAATGTTTTTCTGACTTCAAGCAACGTGGTTTTGTGGTAGGGTATGACACAAGAGGCCAGGTGACCAGCATGTGCAGCAGCTTCAGGTATAGACTTGATCCAGGTTTAAAAATGTAGAAGTAAAGAATGCGTCCATTTCTCTCCCAGAGGCCACTAAAAATAGTTTGAAGGGGAAAGCAAATCTGGAAATAAACAATTTTTTTCTGCAAATAAGCAGCAGCAATAACTGTTAATTAATGCTTTACTTAGACCTGACTGGATTCAGATCTTCATTCTCTCTCAAGGGGTCTGAGAAATTTGGATAGTTTTGGGTACAGTGGAATAGAAGCTGTAGATCTAGATCTAAATCCTTTGTTGCAGACAAAACATTTAAGCAGAATTGAATTAGCCTTTCACCTTGGGTACAATTATTATACATTCTCCTGCAGAATTTGCTGTTGATCCTATTGAATAAATCTGGAATCCAAGAGATGTATAGGGCCTAAAAATACCTTTTAAATCATTTTGTAATATATGGAAAGCATTTTGATTCGGGCATGAAGCTGATTCAGAAGAGAAATTTGGACCACGGGCCTGTGTTTCTGTGCTTGCTCTATCCCTCAGCACTTTAGGGCTCTAGAACAGACATGCGCCTTAGTCAGCACTGTGTAGTAATTTGTGCTGTTGAGAAAGATGGCACTTTTTTATGCCTGTGACTTGGTGTTTTTAAAAACTCATAGGGAGTGCCTGGATTAGCCCCTGCTGTATTCTAGGCAAGATTCAGGGTTGGTTTGCCATTGCCGTTGCCTTCTTTCTACAGCTGAGAAAGAGGGGACTGGCCAGGGTGGGTGGCTTCATGCCTAAAGTGGGACTAGAACTCCCAGTCTCCTGATAACTGAAGTCACCCAGCTGGCTTTTGTGCCTAAAATGGAACTAGAATTCACTTAGTTACCCAGCTGTTTTCATGCATAAAATGGGATTAGAACTCACATTCTCCTGGTAATTTGACCAAAGTCACCCAGCCAGCTTTCATGCCTAAGGCAGGATTAGAACTCGCAATCTCTCAGTATCTAGTCTGATGTCTTAACTGCAACACCAAATTATTTCTCATGGCAAAACTTAGGAAAGCATAATGCAGTATGAAAGAAATTGCTGAGATGTTTTTGCAGCTCCCATAGTAGCATGTTGCCAGTCTTGCTCATGGCTGAATGTTTTTGCTTCCTGCATTTTAATTTCTTGTTTTCCACAGACTTGCCAGGCTCACAGCGGCCGTCCTGCTTGCAAAGGGAGTTCCTGTTTACTTGTTCTCAAGATACGTCCCCACGCCTTTTGTGGTAAGTGGCTATTTTTTAAAAAATTCTGTCTGAGGTTCATGGTGTAGTTTTGTACTTTGGTGGAATTTGGTGGCACGGTGGTTTGAATCAAGCTGGCCATCTCAATTGCCGTAGCTAGATATGAAGTAGGGTTAGTGCTGGGCACCCTCTATTCTGACCAAGGCTTCCTGAAACACCAACAAACACATATAAAATCCAAAACTCTTTCACTTTAGTTCAGTGACTGTGAATTATCATCATTCACAGACTGGAATGAGTTTTAAACCGGTTATAATTAGTCCCAGGGACGTCTGCCAAAGTTCTTCGAAAGACGTCTGATAAGAACACACCTTATCTGACTTGAAGTGCTGCCAACGACTTAAGTCCCGATTAGTCTTTCCAAAACCAAATAGAACAAATGCACCACAGAGCTTTCAGAGTCCAGAGTGAATGACATTGCTTCCTGAATAGGTTTTCCTACCTTTGCCTGTCCTTTATCCCTTAGGGGGAGGGGCAATCACCTCCAAGCCTTATTCCCAAGTTGCCCCTTTTGTCTTAGCTGCTCCTGCCTTCTGGCAGCTCTGCGCACATGTGCACTGGGAACAGGCTCCCCTTGTTCCTCTGTTTCTGGAGGCTCCAGAGTCAGCACATAACTCCCAGATGGCCCTGGCCCCATCTCTGTATCGGATGCAGGACCCTCATCCGAGCCCTCCCCAGACTCCCAGACTGGTTCCTGTTCTTCCTCACTATCTGATTCTGCTGCCATCTGCACAGGCTGCTGGCAAACCCCAACCAGCTCCCTATGGTGATGGAAGATTTCCCTTAATCTACGGCAGAGCTGTCAAACTCCTGGCCTGGAGGCTGGATGCATCATGCGCCGGCCACGCCCCCGCCCTGTTGAGTGAAGGGGAAAAAAGTCCCAATACGTCACCTGACGACACCGCGATGACACGAGTTTGACATCCCTGATCTACAGGCAATTGTCAACGTTCCAGCAAACCTCCATTCCCGTCAGTAACTCCAAGGCAAGCATAATCTCAAAAGTACCTTTGTTAGAATAGCACCTAGCACATCTATGGAATCTCGAAACTAAATGTTTCCCAGACTTCGCACAATGTCCCAAACTACAACCCATCCCCTTTTCTCCCATCATCACATCACATGGACCAATCACGATCTGTCTCAGTGTAAGATCCTTTTTCCATGCTGCGCCACACTTAATAACCTTGAACTAAGAAAAGAACCTTATTTTGTCTACTAAAACGACTCAATTGAAATCACTCCTCTCCCACTTTCTTAGGCTATGGGGCAGCGTAGAATATGGCTTCCAAAGCTGACGGCAATAACATCTCTTCATCCCTCCTGAAAATCACAGTGATAGTCCTCAACTTACAGACATAACTGAGCCCAGAATCCTGGCTGTATGTCATGCCAGTTGTTAAGCACCCGATTTTACAACCTTTTTTGCAGCAGCCATTAACTGTCACTAAATGAACACTACAGATTGTTAAGATGAAAGCCATGGTCGTTAAGCGAACTTGGCTGTTTCCTGCAAAAGACATTGTAAATCACAATTGCGTGACCGTGGGGTGTTGCACACAGCTGTATAAATGTTGGCTGGTTGCCAAGCGCCTGAAATGCAATTGCATGGAGAGTGGTAGCTGTTAGAATTTTGAAACCGGGTTGTAAAAAGCTCATGAGAGGTCAGTCATAACTTGAAACAGTTGCTAAGCAACCAGTCGTAAGGCAAGGACTGCCTTGACCAATTGCTTGGCGGGGAAAAATGGATATGTCTGGCCTTTTCCACTTTCTTCTCCACTCTGTGTTTCACAATTAATTACTACTTTTTGAATCAAGTGATTTCCCAAAATGTGAAAATTCAACTGCTAAACTGTAATTCCAAGAATTTTATACTACTAGCTTAACGTGCAGTTTCTATTGCCTGTCTTGGCTGCAACCTGTAGACAAAGTCAGAGACAATTTGAAAGGTTGTCCTTGTCTTACAACAGTTTGTTTAGTGACTACTTGAAGTTACGGCTGCACTGAAAGAAAGTGACTTATGGCCGTTTCTCAGTTAACGGCCGTAACTTCAGTCACTTGGCAAATGATTCATATTTATGACCGTTCCAGTGTCCTGGGGTCGACAAGCCAAGTCAATAGGGGAAGCCAGATTCGCTTAACAACCATGTTGCTAACTTAACAACTGCAGTGATTCACTTAGCAGCTGTTGTAAAATGGGGTGAAACTCACTTCACAACTGTTTTGCTTCGTAGCAGAAATGTTAGGCTCATTTGTGGGTTGTAAGTCAAGGACCACCTGTACTGGCAACTTATTTCTCCTGGGTTATATCTGAGCTGCCCTTTTCAGATCCAGTTCTGCATGTTGACAAGCCTGCACAATTTAAGCCTTGCCTTCCTCAGAGTGAAAGAATTTGGAGACTTTTCTAAAACTGAACAGCAGTTAGGCATCTGTGAAACATTTTTATCACTTTTGTGTGGGCTAAGAACACTTTTGTACATCTGGTATGCTGTTTTAACATAACAGCAATGCCAAGTTATCTCTTTATGCACCTGCCATTTAAAAAGATTTATTTTATTTTCCTTATTTTAAGTAAAATGATCTTTTTTTTTTCAAAAAGTGGCTTGACTCCAAGGCTCCAAATGTTTTTTCTTGTAGCAGCTATACAGATGCTTGGAGTACTTGATGTTCCTTCTAGGGGCTCAGCCTGGGTGATTTTGGTCAACCGCACATGATTTTAGACAGCTTGTAGGTATTGTTCTTGTCTCAGGCAATATTTATCTTCTCAAAATACTTGAGATAAGGAATTAAACACTACAAAGGCTTCCATACAAAATTTCTCTTATTGGATTATATCAGGCATCCTCAAGATATAACTCACAGTTTTGCTGAGATTCATCTAATGTCCAATCTTTGCATTGTCTTCTTCATAGTGTGAAAAGATAGTTATCTTCATCCCGTAATGATACAGCTAGGGGAGACTCCAGCACATTGCTGGGTCCAAGTAAAAATGAAGAGAAACTCCCCCCAACCCAACCAGTAGTCAATTCAGTGACCAATCAGGAGTACAAATGTTGACCACATGACCTGAACTATATTTCCCATGAGGCATTAACTACATTTCCCATGAGGCATTCCCTTAAGAGGACAGCTCCCATTTCCAACTATATACTGTCTAACCAGCACAGGTATAATCCAGGCTCTCTGAAGGAGATGGGGGCTTAGAAATATTAAATATAAATAAATACATTTTGTTTTGCAGCCATATGCTGTCCAGCAGCTCAGAGCTGTTGCAGGTGTGATGATTACAGCTTCCCACAACCGTAAAGAAGACAATGGCTACAAGGTAGGTCAGCAAACTTTGTAGATGCCTGATTTGATTAATTGGTTTGCATCATTTTCCCTCTCTAGGTCAGTGATGGTGAACCTTTTGGGTTCATTGTGTCAAAAGTTTGGAAAATGAGGCATCCTTGGTGCTTTCGGCAAGTGCATAGCCCTCTCATGTGACCTCCGGAGTATCTGGAGATTGTATGAGAGCACACCCCATTGTAGCACAGCTTCCACAGCCTTCAAAAATTACCACATGAACAGGGTCTGCTTTCGAGAATAGTTGTTGTTAGTTGTTGTAAATTGTAAGTTGAGGGCTGCATATCTCTTCCCACAGCTTGACTGTTAAGCAGATTCCTCACTTTGGTGAACTCTCACTGCAGGTCTACTGGGAAAACGGTGCTCAGATCACATCCCCACATGATAAAGAGATCCTGAAATGCATCGAAGAATGTGTGGAGCCGTGGAATGACTCCTGGAACGAAAATCTGGTGGACTGCAGCCCTCTCACTCGAGACCCTCTGCAAAAAATCTGTGCAAGCTACATGGAGGACCTGAAAAAGATCTGCTACCACCGGTAAGATACCCCACCCTATCCATGGCTGCTCCTGTGGGCACAATTCCCACATTTTTGAAAAGGAGAACTGTAAGAAGAAAGGTGCATTTATCTGCAGTTGTGGACACCAAGATTAGATAATATTTTAAGTAATGAATAAAACTGTCAATTGAGTAACAGAAACTGCCTGGTTTTGCATTTCTAACACCCTCTCTGTATGGTTTGATGACACTTCCCATCATCCGCCTTTCTCTTTTTTATTAATTGCATTTTTAACTTAAGTGTCGAATATACCCAATACTCCTTCCTCCTTCTATTTTTCTCACAACATCAACCCTGTGAGATGTTGTGCTATGAGAGAGAGAGAGAGAGAGAGAGAGAGCACTTCTGTGCCTAAGGTGAGATTGGCCCACTTGTTGCCTAAGGAGGAACTAGAACTCACTATCTTCTCATCATTGGCCCATCTTTGGGACAATCACTATTTACTGGTGATTGGCCTAATGTCTCCCACTTCTTTGCCGAATGTAGGATGAGAAGTCAATACCTCTACTCTCCTACATTGGGCTACATCTTGCCTAAGGTGGGACTAGAACTCATGGTCTCCTTTGCCTTCATCACTACACCAAACTAGGCCCCTTTTCTTCTTGTTATCATGTTATAAATGATAGATTGGTCCTTACTCACCAGGGTTATGCATTCCCAATTAGAAAGCTATCTGATTCAATCATGATGCTTCAACTGTCATAAATATGAAGCAGTTACCAAAAAATCTGAATTTTTGTCATGGGATCACGGGGATTCTGCAACAGTCGTAACCGTGAAAAATGGCCATAAGTCAGTTTTTTTCAGTGCTGTTTTAACTTTGAACGATCATTAAATGAACCTACAGGTGGTAAAAGAAGAAGAGCATGGTTGGCTTCAAATTGCAGCCTACAATTCTGCAGCCAAGACAGAAGGAAAACTGTTTCTCAGCCTGTCATTGGCCCTGTTTCACGTGAATTCTCCCCTCTGGATAGATAACACTAATTTAGCTAGAAAGCAGGAAATCTTTGGATTTCTTGCTTTCTAGCTAATCTAAGAGCAGAACTGAACCTTCCTTAGGGCTGAAGTTTCTATTTTTCAATGCAGACTCAGGTAGCAGATTGCAGAAAGGTAGATAGATCTCTGAGTGAATCTGTGATTCCACGAGCAACTCAATCTGCCTGCCTGCTTTGCCTGATTTTGGGTGAAAGTTGATATTTTTTTAATGAAAAACTCAATATTTACCTAAATATTTATAATATTTACATACAAGCCACGCCCAGCCAGTCACATGACCACAAAGCCATGCCCAGTCAGCAAACCGTGCCCACCCAGTCACATGACCCACAAGCCACACCCACAAATTAGGCCATGCCCACAGAACTGGTTAAGAAATTTGAATCCCACTCCTGCCTTTAACACTTTTTTCCTACTGTTTTCCACCACAGAGAACTGAACGCAAAGACCCCCTTGAAATTTGTGCACACGTCTTTCCACGGGGTGGGACACGACTACGTGCAGCTGGCTTTCCAGGCCTTTGGCTTCCAGCCCCCCATTCCAGTCCCTGAACAAAAGGATCCGGATCCAGATTTTTCCACCGTCAAATGTCCCAATCCCGAAGAAGGAGAATCGGTGTTGGTAGGTTTTTGCCCCTGTGGTGCTTCTGCAGGCCCCAGGAATGGGGGTTGGTGGAACTGTCTTCTCCAAGTAGACCAGCTGGGATCAACACTCTGATCAGCTCCTTGGAATGATGATCACGAATGTTTTTCCAGGAACTGTCTTTGCGGCTGGCAGAGAAAGAGGGAGCGCGAGTGGTCGTGGCTACAGATCCTGATGCGGACAGGCTAGCAGTGGCTGAACGACAGGAAATGTGAGTGGCTGGAGGTTCCTGTGGCTTGGCCTTGCCATAACTCCCTCTTCTGAGCCAAGAGCATCACAACTCCCCCGGAGAAGCTGGCTGGGCTGCTCTCCGCGAGTTTGTGGGAAAGAACCATTTATTTATGTAATTTATATGCTGCCTATCTCACTATCTAGAGTGACTCTGGGCAGCTTATAGTGGCAAATAAATGTCATACTCATTCAATCAAATATAGCTAGTCTTTAACTTCAACCATTCATTTCATGATTGTTTGAAGTTACAGCATCAATGAAAAATGACTTATGGTCATTTTCCCACTTAAAACTGGCTCGTGTTTACAACGCGTGCACATACCCCAAATGTAACAAACACACACGTGCACGTGCACAGCAGAGGCCTGAAGTCCAGCTGGCACGTGCTCTTGCATGGTGGAGCTGAGCTGGGGCACAGAGAGGGCTCTGCCTGCCACCACAGCCCAATACCATTTCAGTCAAATGGCTGTCCTGTCTTTTCTAGAAAGCTTCTAGTGTTGGAGCAACCACAATTTCTGGAGGCAAGTTGTTCCACTGGTTAATTGTTCTCACTGTCAGGGAAATTCCTCCTTAATTCTAGGTTGCTTCTCTCCTTGATTAGTTTCCATCTGCTACCTCTTGTCCTGCCTTCAGGTGCTTTGGAGAATAGAAACTAAAACTTTAATAATTATTTCATAATCTGATTATTTGATTATAAATATTCAGATCAATTTGAACCCTGTTTGTTGTTTTGTAATATGTTG
This sequence comes from Laticauda laticaudata, assembly GCA_004320025.1. NCBI lineage: Eukaryota > Metazoa > Chordata > Lepidosauria > Squamata > Elapidae > Laticauda > Laticauda laticaudata. The sequence goes on from BHFT01039349.1 coordinate 25,981, forward strand.
TGCAGAGCTCGCTTGAGAAATTGTCATCTGCGGCTCCCGAAAATGGCTTAATTTAGAAGAGGTGGCTCTCAACATATGACCATCTTTTCAAAATTACAGTGGCCCTGAAAAAAAAAAGAGTTACAACCTGTCCTTGTACTTACAACTGTCACCCAAGGTCATGTGATCAAAATACAGCACTCGGTCACATGCTTGCCATTTGCAATATGCAAACTCAATGAAAACTGAATTTGCTTAATGACCATGTGATTCATTTAATACTTGCAGTGATTCCCTTAACAATTGTGGCAGAAAAAGCCGTAAAATCCAGCGCAGTTCACTTAACCACTTTGCTTAGCAATGGAAATTCAGCTCCCAATTCTGGTCTTAAGTTGGGGACAATCTCTAATCTGGTTAAACCTTTAATCTTGTCCCCCCCCCCCCCNTAAACCTTTAATCTTCCCCCCCCCCCCCAGTGGTCGCTGGAAAGTCTTCACCGGCAATGAGCTGGCCGCCTTGTTTGGCTGGTGGATGTTTACTTGTTGGAAGGAAAATTGTCCCAAGGAAGCCGACGTGAAGAACGTTTACATGCTGGCCACCACTGTCTCCTCCAAAATTCTGCGGGCCATCGCTCTCAAGGAAGGATTTAATTTTGAAGTGAGTGTTGTCCGGGGCCTCCTCTTTGGTGCCATGTTCCAAGTGGTCTCAGGCTTCCAAGAGGAAGTCTTCAGATGTTTTGAGGAGGGTCCCTCAATCCTGATCATTGATCATCCTTATTACTAGTACGTTGTTGGGAACACTGTAACTCTTCTGGGTTGACAGGATTGAACAGTGGCACATCACCATGGCCCGGGAATGCCTAGCTGGGGGTTCCTTTCATGTCCCCATTAAGACGCCCACCGAAGTGGTCAGCATCTATCTACCGTGTTCCCTCCAAAATAAGGCCCAGTCTTATACATATATTTTTGCCACCAAAAAAAAGCACCACGTCTTATTTTCAGGGGATATCCTCCACTGACTAACCTCACTTGTGTGCATTGCCCCCAGCCTCCTTTTCGCTCTCAGAGGCCTTCTGGAACTTTTTCTTCTGCAGCTGGCAAGACTTTCATGAAGGGCTATAACAAAAAAGCTGTGGATCAATGCAGAGATTTGTTATTAGCTACAGAGGCCTTCAGGAAATCTTTGCCAGTAGAAGAAATGGGCTGACAAGGCAGGTGTCGGGGTGTCTTGTCTTAGGCAATATTTATCTTCCAAAGGATGCCTAAAATAAGCAGTTAAAACTCAACAAAGGCTTCCATACAAAGTTTCTTTATTGGATCACAAGGTATAACTCACAGTTATGTTGAGATTCATCTGATGTCCAAATCTTTGCATAGCTGACTTCATAGTGTGAAAATATAATTATCTTCATCCCATAACAATGGAGCAGAGGGAAAGACACCAGCACGATGCTGGGGTCCAAGCAAGAATAAAGGAAACTCCCCCAACTCAACCAAGGGTCAATTCAGTGATCAATCAGGATTATAGATGTGATCACATGACATGAACTACATTTCCCATAAGGCATTCCCTTAAGGGGACAGCTCCCAGTTCCCAATCAACTATATACTGTCTGGACAGCACAGGGTGTGCGAGGCCTGGCTACAACTATCCAAAAGTAAGTAGTAGGGCAGCTCCACCCCCCAATCCCCACCCTAGCTTAATTACCCGTGCTGCTTTCTGGGTTCAAGTGATCCGATCCCCTTTTGCAACTTCCTGACCAGCAAAGTCAATGGGGAAGCCAGATTCACTTAACTGTGTTACTAACTGCACTGATTCACTTAACAACTGTTAAAAAAGGTCTTAAAATGTCGTAAAATGGGACAAAACTCACTTAACAGCTGTCTTGCTTAGCAATGGAAATTTTGGGCTCAATTGTGGCCATTAGTCGAAGACTAGCTCTGTTTGTTTGGAGGGAGGAGGCCTGGCTGAACTCTCAAGTAAATATACATGTCCAGAGGTTTAAGGTTGCATATAAATTTGATGAATACAGGTAGTCCTGGACTTATAACGGTTCATGTTGTGACCGTTCAAAGTTATGACACCAAAAAAAAGTGACTAATGACTGTGTTTCACACTTGCGAACGTTGCAGAATCCCTATGGTCACATGATCAAAATTGAGACACTTGCCAACCGTCTTATTTATTTACAAAGGTCGCAGTGTCCCAGGGTTACGGGATCCCCTTTTGCGACCTTTTGAGAAACGAAGACCACAGGGGAGCCAGATTCACTTAACAACCATCTTACCAACAACTGCAGTGATTCATTTAACAATGAGAGCAAAAAAAAGTCACAAAATGGGGCAAAGTTCACTTAACAAGCGTCTTGCTTAGCATCAGATGTTTTGGGCAAGGTCTCATGGACCGAATCCCTCAGTGAAATCGGCTCACAGCTGAGTGTGAGCCACCAGTGCAGTCCTTCTGAAAGAAGCATCTCCCTGTCTCATTTCAGGAGACCCTCCCTGGCTTCAAATGGATCGGCAGCAGGGTGAAGGATCTCGTGGACAGTGGCAAAGAAGTCCTTTTCGCCTTCGAAGAATCCATTGGTAAGCATGGGAAGCCCTGGCCAGTTGTGACGTCCTCATCCAGAGAAAATAACTTGAAGGAATTTCTCCTGGTATTTTTAATTCCCAAAATAGAACCTTTCATTTATTTAGTAAATAAATTGTCAGGATTCCAAGTAATATACCCAGCGCAAACAGAACTCCAAGGCAAGTAGGTTCCTCAAAGAACAGGTTTATTGGACGTATCATATTGACACAGACTGGTGAAAACTGACTCTAAAGGTTCCCATGGTTTTCACCAAACTAAAAGTAAGTTTCTCTCCCCTTCCCCAAAGAAGTGTCCATTCAAGGTGCTGTCTAGTTGCTTGGAAACTTCACTCTGTCAACTTGTAAAGCATTCCTGGCTTGCTCTTGAGTAGCCATAAGAAGGAGGGAGTGGGGGGAGATCTGATGGAGCAGTTTGGTTGCTATGACCAGAAGCACATTCCACAGATACCTTTCTCCAGATTGTGTCTCAGTTTGCCCGGGAAAGTGCTTCGTTGGAGAATGTGATTTATGACACACACTGGGAGGAAGGGGGAAACAGGGTCATAGGTGGGCAGTAAATTACGTAGGGCAGAGCCAACTGCATTTGGAAAAAGTGCCAACATGTTGCTCCTAATAAATAATTGAATTTCTTTTGACTTGAGGCTCATGAATTAATTGGGGCATCCGCTGGAACCCTGACACACTCCTCCTCTCGTCAGCCACCTGTGGGAATGTCCTTTGTTCTCAGGGGGAAACTGCTACAAAACCCCAACTATCTCTGTTCCCCCCTCCTTATCCCTCATCATCATTGTGGCAACACTGAAGCCTCCAAGATGACCTCAGTCACACCTCATGACGTAGTGACACCTATGGATGTATTTCATCTAAAAATTATTTCATTTTGGCAGAATTCTTGGGAAAGTCTTGTCTTTTTTCATTTTGTCCCTGGTTTGGGATGACAGTGACATCTTAGCCAGAAAGCATGGAAGTGCAGAGTTATGGTTGGTTTACTATTTATTCAATTTCTATAGCTTCCCATCTTGGCAAACTACTCTGGGCTTATCAGTAAAATCTGTCAGGACTGCCATCTTGCTACACCATGGGGAGGGGGTGGCGAAAGGCAGAATGGGATAAGGAGAGGGTCAGCATGAGGAAATGAAACATCCCATGAGAGCCTCCAGCTGTTCCAAGGTCACATGAAGCAATGCAGAACCATCCAGCCTACAGAAGACAGGGACTGTTACCCAAACAATTTGTCAGCACCTGATTGCACACTGGTTGATAAACGGGGGTGGATGGGAATAAGGGAAAAATTAACCCTATGCTTTGGGCACAAAAACCTCACCTTCTGTTCTTCTGGTTGATTGAGTTCTAAAAAAAAAAAAAAAAACAAC
>BHFT01039349.1:29941-64461 GCA_004320025.1 Laticauda laticaudata
GTTGCCTTGTGTCCAGGTTTTGACCCAAATCTAGCCATTTGTCAACACGTTCTTGCTTTCTCGAGAGAGGCGAATTAGTGGTTGTGTTTTTCCCACTAGCAGCACCAAGGAAATCTACCAACTCCCTTTCCTAAGTTGGTATTTCTTAGCTTTGGCAAAAGATTATGTACGGATTTTAAATCCCAGGATTCTCACTCTGCCAGAATTCTGAGAACTGACATCCAAAAACCAGGGAAATGATCCCAGAATTCTGCTGTTCCTTTTTTTTTTTTTTTTTTAAGCCACTGCTCATTGACGGGGTTTGATTTCTCAAGCTTGAGTGCTGCTATAGTCTACAACTGCTGTCCTTTGAATGGGATATGTTTGGTTTTCAGGCTTCATGTGTGGCACGTCGGTGCTGGACAAAGATGGCGTCAGCGCTGCCGTGGTCATAGCAGAAATGGCTGCCTGGCTGGACACTAAGGGCCAAACACTGGCCCATCAGCTAACGGAGATCTATAAAACGTAAGTCCTTGTCTGCCCTGGATTCAAGAAATGCAAACGGCAGCAGCTTAACCCTTTTTAAAAATTCCATAGCTGGAACAGATGTTCACACGGGCACGCTACTGTTCTTTGGCAGCTGCCACAGAGATTCTGCCTAGAGAGGATGCCTCTCTGGCACCTTGGCTGTTCCTGCTCAGAATAGGTCCATCTTGGAATAGAGCCAAAGGCCCTTTCTTCCAAACTGGACTTTCAAAGCAAGCAAAATGTTTTCAAAAGAAAAAACCTGAAGAACGTCCTTCTGGGGTGGGGGAAGCACCTTTGGGTCAACCATGACCTGAATGACTGAGGATCTCCATAGACAATAGATCCAAAACGTTTTCCTTTAGCCAATCCTGCCCCGTCTTCTCCTAGGTATGGCTACCACATTTCAAAAACCTCCTACTTCCTGTGTTACGATCCCCCTACAATCAAAAGGATATTTGAAAGGCTCCGAAGCTTCGATATGCCTGATTCTTACCCGACTTCTTGTGGGATGTACGGTATTCTCCATGTCCGGGATGTCACCACCGGCTATGACAGCAGCCAGCTAAAGAAAAAATCGGTAAGTAGTTTCCATCTTTTGGTTCAGAGTGACCGAAGCTCTGTAGTTTGGCTATTTCTAATCCAGAAGGTTTAGTGTCTTCTTTGAAACAAGCTCTTTTACGACTTCATTTCATTTTTAATGGATGCTCCAGAGAAACGCTTTCTGTTTTATTAAATGTATATAGGTAGTCTTCCACTTAACCACCCTTTGAAGACACAGCAGCACTGAAAAAAGGGACTTGAGTTAATCCTTGCACTAATGGCCCTTGGAGCATTGCCATGGACACATGATTAAATTAGGGTGCTTGTCAGTCTGCAATTTTTGGAACAGTTGCAGCATCCCGGAGTTACGTGATCACCATTTGTGACCTTCCTAGCTGACTCCCGACAAGCAAAATCAATGGGAGAAGCTGGATTCGTTTAATGACGACATGGCCCACTTAACAGCAGTGATTTGCTTACCAATGGTGGCAAAAAAAAAAAAAAGGTTGTAAAATTGGGGGGTGTCTCATTTAACAGCTGCCTTGCTTCGCAGTGGAAATTGGCCCAATGGTGTTCATAATTCAAGGTCTCCTGCGCTGCAGATCAGAAGCATATGTGTCTATGTTTATATCCTGCTTTGAAATGCACAAGTCTCGTATTGGCCTGCTGCAAAAATTATATGTAAATCCCAGATTTCTTTGGCAAATCACAAAATTCCAGATTTATTCTGTTTTCTCAGAATCAATTTCCGCAAATCAAAAAACAGTCTTTGAGTTAGGACCATAAGGAGCCTGTCCATTACAATTATCAATCTTGATGGTTGTAAAGTGGATTTTATGATCTTTTTTGTGACGGGCATTAAGCAAACACTTAATTAAGTAACCATGGGATGCAGCAAACAACTGTAAATGTGGACTGGCTACCAAGTGCAGTCACATGACCACAGGGGGAGCCTCACCATTGGAAGTTCAAATCTGGGTCATAAGTTCCTGCACTTTGGTCTGTTGTAACTTTGAAAGTTACAACTTTCAAACTACAGCTTACAACTCTCCGAGTCGCTGGTCTTAAGTTGAGGACTACCTGTAAACCTTACACCTTAGTATGCAGTGCAGAGCATAATAACTAATTTTTACTTCCTTATTCATCCCGCACTTTTAAACACACAAAGTATCCGACTGAAATGGACAGCCTGTTTGTCTGTTTGTTCTAGTGATTAGCGCCCTGGCCTAAAGATCAGGAGACAGTGAGTTCTAGTCCCACCTTAGCCATGAAAGTCAGCTGGGTGACCTTGGGCCAGGAGATGGCGAGTTCTAGTCCTGCTTTAGTCCTGCTTTCTAGTCCTGCACAAAAACTAGCTTGGGTGACTTTGGACCAGTTACTAGGAGATGGCGAGTTCTCGTCCCACCTTAGGCATGAAAGCCAGCTGGGTCCAACCCTGGCTCCAACTAACCCCATCAAGTGGTTGTTGTGAGGAAAGTATGTTCACCACCTTGAATTCTTTGTAAAAGTAATACAAGGCGGGTTACAAATAAATAAATAAAAATGTTTCCACACCCACACCCCCACCCCTCCAAACCCATAAGGTTCAGATTCCAGGCATCTGTGCAAGCCTACATGGGATCAGTATTTTTGGGAGGAGGGGTGGGATTATGATTTCTGGTGCTTTTCCTGTTGTGTCAGGTGCTGCCCGTGAGCAAAAACAGCCAGATGATCACCTTCACCTTTCAAAACGGCTGCGTGGCCACTCTCCGGACCAGTGGAACTGAACCAAAGATTAAATACTATGCTGAGATGTGTGCGCCGCCAGGCCAGAGGTGGGGAAACTCTTTCCTGTAAACCGAGCCTGATTCCTGGAAGGCCTTAGCCAAGCTGGGGAGAGGGAAGAGGAAATGGCCTTGAAGGGCAGGAGGAAGTTCCGCCCCCAGAGCAATAGTCAGATAAACGGGGCTTGAACCTTGGCGTGGAAAGTAACGGGGACAAGACATCCCCTGTAAAAGTAAAGGGAGGGAGGGAGAGGAAGCACACTCAAGACGTGCAAGATGCTGTTACTATTATTGTAAAGTCATAGTCCTCACCTCTATGGTTTCTTAGTCTACCCTTCCTTGTAGGGTGATGACCATTACTTCTGATTTTGGTAGGACTTCCTCTTTGGATGCGCAGGGCAGCATATATTGCCTTTCCCCTCTCCAGTTTCCCAGTATCCCAACAACTAGAGTAGTCTTCCTCCTCCTCGTTCTCCTCTTCTTCTCCTTCCTTCCTTGCTTCTTCCTCTTCCTCTTCCTTCTCCTTCATCTTCTTCTCCTCCTCCTCCTCCCCCACCTCCTTCTTCCTCTTCTTTCTCTTCCTCCTCCTCCTCTCCCTCTCTTCCTCCTTCCTCCTCCTCCTCCTCCATCTTCTTCTCCTCCTCCTTCCTCCTCCCCCTGCTCCTTTTTCTTCTTCTTTTCTCTTCCTCTTCCTCCTTCCTCCTCCTCCTTCATCTTCTCCTCTTCCCTCCTCCTCCCACCCTCCTTCTTCCTCTTCTTCTTTCTCTTCCTCTTCCTCCTCCTTTCCCTCCTCCTCCTGCTTTCCCTCTCTTCCTCCTTCCTCCTCCTCCTCCTCCTCAGCATGTGGGTTGCCTGTGGGTTTGGGGTTTTAGAATGAACCTTCTTGATTTGGTTGTTGTCTTCCCTCCTCTTTAGCGATGTCACCTTGTTGGAAGAGGACCTCACGAAGCTCATTGGAGCCCTGGTGGAGCACTTTCTGGAACCCAGCAAGAACCAACTCACCTGGCGCTGTGTGTAGCAGCCATCCCCCCACGCCCCCTCCCTCCAGCCTTGGCTGTTGTCAACGTTACTCCTTGCACTGTGTCCTGCGGAATTCAGGAACCAAGAGAAAAGCCTCCTCTCCTTGCTTTCATTTCATAGGTGTCTGTGAGTGTTTGCTGCGTGGGGTGTCTGTGTCCCTTAGCCAGCATCCCAAAGCAGTAACCTTTTGTCAGCTTTAGTGTACCCAAGTAGTAAACTGCTTTGAAGCTGGCCAGAGAGGCCCTCAAAGAGAGTCAGAACCTGTGGGAAGGGTCTCTGGCATCAGCTCCTTAGTTTCTTCCATCCCCCCAGCCCCCCCCCCCCCCCAGCAAAGATCAGCTGTCTAAATTCTTTGCGCTACAAAGATCCTTCCGGAGCTGGGAAAAACAGCTAGATTGCAAAAAATAATTATGTTCAGCCTGGAAAAAAAGGTTCTGCTTCTCCATTGTTAGCTAGAATATCGGTATTATCTTCACTGTGTTATCGAGTCTTTATTTTGCCAGGAGGTTTTTGTTTGTTTGTTGTTTTCTAGCTCATGCTGTGGTATTCAGTAATCCTGGGGATTCCAGCTGTTTTAAAAATCTCCTTAGATCATCTTTGTTGGGTGGCATTTTCACCCCTGACAATGTTGCTTCTTGACATCAGCTGAGCCCTGAACCAGTCAAGACAGGCTAAATCATCTGAGGTTTTGATCTCCCCTTCCGCGTTTGTCTGCAATTTAAGTTGAGGTGGATCCCGACTATTATAGGTTAGCTGTTTGGGGCTGGGTCAGATTCACCCCTCTTACCAAAAAGCAAAATTTTCACCTAAGATTTCATATAAGTTAAAGGGGGAGTGGCGGTGGGTTGGACTAGAAGACTGCCAAGGTCCCTTTCAACTCTCTTATTCTATTCTAAGTCTCATCATGCACAGAGACTCCCTTAATTTGCAAACATAATTAGGAGCCTCAGTGGTGCAGTGTTTAGAGTGCAGGCTCTAGGTTGACTCAGCTTTCCATCCTTCTGAGATGGGTAAAATGAGGACCCAGATTGTTGAGGGGCAAGAGGCCGACTCTGTAAACCACTTAGAGAGGGCTGGAAAGTGCTGGGGAACAGGATATAAGTCTCAGGGCTATTGCTATAATCAGTCCTGTTTAAACTTGTAGAGGTTGGAAGAGACCAGCAAACAGAGCTTCTTCATTACTTGTCAGAACAAAGGAGATTTATCAATGCTGTGATGAAGGTTACATCTCTCTCCAACTATTTATGTTAACAAGTGCTGGCTTGCAAGGTTGGGTAAACCTTGTAGACCAGTGATTCTCAACCTTGGCCGCTTGAAGACAGATGGACCTCAACTCCCAGAAGCTATGCTGGCTGGGGAGTTCTGGGAGTTAAAGTCCACCCATCTTCAAGTGGCCACCGTTGAGAATCACAGTTGTAAGCAATCTTGATGCTCAGAAGTTAACATTTCTCAAGGAAAGGGATCTCCTTGGAATACCTTGGTTTGGCTAAGATACTCCAGGAAAATGCAGTTGGGTGGAACAGTTTGCATCCAATTGTCTATTGGCTTTCCTCTTCCCAATTTCCAAATGCTACGTTGGCTAGCAAGCCTGTAAATTGAAGTTTGGATTCTCTCTTCCCAATTAGGAAGATGCATTAGCTAAATGATGGAATATAGACAGTTTGGTGCATTTTCCCACCCACTGCTAAGCTGTAGCCAGTGACAATCATGGAAAAAAATCTGGGAGATTTGGCCTCACCGCAGAAAAGAATCTTTGGCATGGATCATTGACCCTCCTCAGCTCCTTCCCTCCATGTAGTTGCATGGACCTCTGTCCTTCTAGGTGGCAGAAGTCCTGTGGAGGACCAGCCACAAAGCCTCTTGATAGCACAACACACAGGATGTTTCCAGTGTGTAGCTTTGGTGTAAGGTCAAATTGGAAGCACAGTCTCAATGCAGCTGCCAGGGCTACATGGGAGAAGGAATCTATACATTCTACAGCATTTGCTGTCATACTCATTTCTAGTTCCAGGCAGATAATCTCAAGAATTATAATTTATGTAGTTTTAGGAAAATGTAAGAATTGGGTCTAAATTGACACCCCAGGGGACTGTTGTGTAACTGTATGAAAACTCATGCAGTCACGGGAACGAAGCAAAGCGTTTTGCACATGGAAAGCACATTGCAAGGATTTTGGAGAACTATCTGTCCAGATTTAAGCTTCCCTTTATACAACCTAGAGCCAGATTTATTGCGTTTCTGGGATAAATTATTTATTCTTTGAAATTGGAAGTGTTAACTCTTAGGTCATTCACGCTTTACAGGCATTTCCAAAGTTTGAAGCTGTGCAGTAGATATTCTTGATATATTTTGTCTTCAATTTACATGCAACATTTATTTATTTATTTATTTATTTCGCTTTTTATTTAAAGCTTTAAGTACCTTCCAGGTTTTCTATACTTTTGAATGACAGATACGGAATGCTGTTTTTTTTTTTAAATGCTATTGTTTTTCTTTTTGTTTTCTGTATATTTGCAAGTGTTCCTATTCTAGTGAAGAAAACTTAATTTATGTGGTGGAAACCTTCCTGGAAACTGTGGGTAAAAATACGTTTGCTTGAGATCTACATAGCCTGATTTAAAACACCACTAGAAAACAAGAGGAAGGAGACCACCATACTTGGAGACTGTTTCCCGCGTTCTAATTTTGGCAAAGAACAACGTTGCTTTGAAACAAACAAACACGGAAGAACAAAACTGTCTCTTGTCGGTTGGCACGCTGTCTTTAGAAATGTCTCCTCGGGACAGAAGAAGATCAAAATTTCCTAGTTCATATAATGGGGAACTTTACTTAAGGAATCACAAATAACCAAACCACTCATCAATATTTCCCAGTTCATATAATGGAGAAGTTAGATAAGGAATCTCCAATCATTGAAGCACACTGGAATAGACTGTGTGATCCCCTTTTGTGGGTGAAGAAGTATGTGTGGTTGATGCTGTTAGGGAAATACTCCACAAAACAGCATAATAATTGTTTGCAGCAACTTGTTTCTCAAAATCAGTCAGATTCTGTTGGGGAAATATTTTTTTTTTCCTCTCTCTTTGGCTCACCGGGAAACTTTAGAAGAGCAGCAGGGATGCCTTTGATTTTGGCCTTTCACCAGCCTTTCATTTGGGTGTCTCTTGATTCCTTGCTTCAAAAACTTAAGAGGAGGATCGTCCATTATTTGCAAGATGCCTAGGAAAATGTGTCTTGGTTTGTTTAAAATGCCTTTCCCATTTTATGTGTTCATACAACGAGCATTGACTGTTGGGGGTCTTTGTTTTTTAAGCTTTGCAACTGTTTTGCATACATTTTCTTTCCCTTCTGTTTTGCACCACCAAGGGAATGTGTTTGCTCAGGTGTAGTCCAGCCTTGGCAACTTCAAGACTTGTGGACTTCAACTCCAAGAATTCTGGGAGTTGAAGTCCACAAGTCTTGAAGTTGCCACGGTTGGACCACCCCTGTTGTAGCTCCCAAAACTCCTCTTGCATGCTTTCTTCTGATCTCCAGATACAGCCTTTTAAAAACAACGCGGGCACGAGATACAAAAATTGGGACAATATTAGTTTAAGTGGAAAGAACGCCTGGTCTCCATGAGTTAAACAAATGTCTTAACGGTCTTCCTTCTCTTGACCCTGTCGCAAAGTCGGTGGGCAGCCGCTCTCTTCCACGACAGGGGAACAGAACGAAAGCCTTGGGTCTTCCTTGTGAAAACCAGATCCTTTTGGTGCTCTGTTGGCAGTTGCGCGGAAAGCACATTTCCTCCCCGTGAGTTGTGGCAGGAGAAGGCCATTTCCGCAGGGCTGTGTGGCAACCTCACGGGCAGACAGACGGACGCTTGAATGGTTGGTTGTCTACTTTGTGACCACGGGAAGTGTTGAGATGACCATTGGGCTTTGGAAGTGCGCAGCCTTTGTGTGGGACCTCCGCTAGGCGCCTCCCAGATTCTCTCGCACGTCTTTGGCCTCGTCACTTGGGGGTTTGAACCCTTCCTGGACAAACAAGCTGCTTGATATCTCTCTGTGTGTGTGTGTGGTGTATAGGGTACTGTGGGGTGTTTCAGAGTGATCCCAAGCCGGAAAGGGATTGGGGCAAGGGTGCAACCATAGGCAGCTTCTCCATGGAGTATGTTTCCATGGCTACCCGATAAAGCACAGGGGAACCTCTTTGAGACAGGAGCCATGGTGGTCCTTCACACCCGAGGCTGGAGGTTGGGTGGATCTTTGGGCAGGAGGGATCCCGTGGGTGGTTGTCTCCATTTGAAGAATCAAGTCGGTCCTGTGGAGAGCTTTCACCTTGGAAAAGGAGACCCCCTGTGCCCAGGTTCAAGGTGGCCCCTTTGTGTCGCTAGCCTTGAAACCTGGGGAGACCTCTTGAGAAGGAAGACTTCTCCTGGCCAGGGAAAGGAGAAGTTAACACCCCATTCAAGAGGTGAAAGATGGTTTCCATCAGAAGCCTGTGGGCCTCTTGACTCCGAGGGGCCTTTGTGCTTCCTCCCACAAACACTGCAAAGCTTCTTCAGGAAGGAGGAGCTCTTTCCACCCCGTTGGATGGGCCACCTTCCCCATGGCCCAGAGTCAAGAACTCCACCAACCTCGTACCTTGAATCCCGCCTCTGAGCAGCTTCAGTGAGATGCATGCAACTTTTCCTCCACTTGAGATGTGAGGCCTCCACATTTACGTAGACGCCCACAAGAGCTTAAGTGGTCCAGAGTAGACCCCCCTCTTCCTCCAGAACAAGTGCGACTCCTCCTTCCATTGGAATCGGTGTCTCTTTGAACTTGGGTGGGAAAAGTGGGATTAAGTTGCACTCCATGCCTGCCTTCCTCACCCAAGTGGCCCCGTAATTCTAGCGTCTCTTCTGGTCACTTTTAATCGGGGAAAGCGGATGGCTTCATTTGGGTGGTCCACAGGGCCCCCCCAACTCTTCCTGCTCTTCAGCTAAAGCTTCTACAGAAGCTCCTTCCATTTCACAATGCGCTTCCTGCCCAAGAGGCGACACAATTGTGCTATCGATGTGGACTTTGCACTTTCTCTCCCCTCCCGTTGGAGGTATTTTGTGTCTGGATTTTTGTTGTCGATTTGGTTAAAGGTGTTCGGTGAATAAAACGTTACCTTGATAGAAGAGGCTGGGGTCTCTCCTTTTTTTTTGGAAGAGATTAAGGGAAAGGGAAAAAAAGACAACACAAAAAAGTTGTGGTTTTGTGGTCGGTCTAGGAGAAAGCGGGGTGGCTGAGCGAACTTTTTTTTAATTCCAATTTTGGAATTCAATTGGAAAAAACTAAATTGGAAATTAAATTAAAAAGCAATGCTGGTAGTCCTTGACCTATGACACAATGGAGCCCCAAATTTCTGTGGCTAAGCAAGGCAACATTTTGCGACCTTCCTTGTCACCGTTGTGAAACGAATCACCGCAGTTGTTAAATTAGTCACACGGTTGACTTGGCTGGTCAGAAGGTTGCAAACGAGACCGTCATAAATAGGAGTCAATTGCCAAGCACCTGAATTTTGATCACGTGACTGCGGGGATGCCACAATGTCCATAAGTGTGAAAACTGGACCTACGTCACTTTTTTCAGTGCTGTTGTAACTCCAAACGGTCACTAAATGAGCTGTTGTAAGTCAAGGACTACCTGTATATGGAAAAGGGCACCTTTGAAGGAAGTCCCCACAAGCTACAGTTTTCATCAAAGAAAGTATGAAAAAGTGCCAAGGGGAGAGAGGGGGAGGAAGCCTCGATGGAAGGCAAATGGGAACCGTAGTCCCTGGGAGCTGTGCATGATGGGCGATCCCTCTTTGTCCCTCTGGGACTTTGACCTGTGTTTTTAGTGGGCAAGAAGGACCAAATAGCAGTGGGAATGGCCACGCCCGATTCAGATCCTAGCAGGACATAAATGCAGTGTATAAAACAATGCAAGATGGCGTTTTTCAACCATAGCTGCTTTAAAGAGGTGTGGACTTCAATTCCCAGAATCCCCCAGCCAGCATGGCTGGCTGGGGAATTCTGGGAGTTGAAGTCCACACCTCTTAACATGAGAAAAACCTGTATTAAGAGGTTTGTGACCTGCCTTCCACCCCAAAACATTCATCCAGCTATTCTTTGTTACCTTTTGCGACCTGTCCAAAAGAAAACCGTGGCCACCTCAGTTATTTAAAATGACAAGTTTGCAAACAAGCGCATTTAAAACATTGATAGGGCCATGCAGATAATCAACCCCCCCCCCAAAAAAGCAAAACTTCCCAACGGAAAGTCCAGCTGTGTCCTGTAACTCCTCACTGCATCCGCCAAGGGGGGCTACGGCCTCAAATCAAGGCCGGGACGGATTTGCTCATCCTTGCAAAAAAAAAAAAAGCAGCGGCCTCACCAGCCTGTCCCAGATGTGCGGGATCACAGCATCCATCGTCCCCTCCCCATTGGGCAGGCACGCTGGGAGCAACGAGGATTCTAGAGCCACACGCCTCTCCCCGGGAAGAAAACTTGCCCAAGTCAGAAATGGTATCCTAAGGTGTCCCACTCGAGCAGCGGGTTTGGGCTAGATGACCTAACAAGGTCCCTTCCAACTCTTCTAACTGGGGCAGAATCCAGCCTCCAGGATCAGCCAGCCAGCCAGTCAGTCCTCGACTTCACAACCCTTCGTTTAGTGACCGAAGTGACTGACCCGCTGCAGCTTCATAAAGTGTCCTCTGGCGCGTTTCAAGCTCTTTTTAAACAATCCGCCTTTGCTGGCTGGGGGGGTCCTGGGAGTTGGCCCAGCGGTCTTGACGGCGCTGAGGTGGGGGAAGACTGAGCCAGGTGATTCGGCCGGCTGCCTCCATTTCCCCCGGGCAGCCAACTCCCTAAAAGTCCAAAAAGGACCCCTCATAAGAGTGTGGTGGTCAACGGATAAAACTCCCCCTGAGTCAATCCAGTGAGTCCTTCCACCTCGGACTGAGTAGGAGGAGACCCTGCTGAGAGGAGGCTCCATNAAAACTCCCCCTGAGTCAATCCAGTGAGTCCTTCCACCTCAGGGACTGAGTAGGAGGAGACCCTGCTGAGAGGAGGCTCCATTACTCTCCCAAGTCAGAATAGCTTGGGGTCCTTTCCCCTTAGCGGCTCCTGCAAATGGTGTCCTTCCTACACAAGGATCCCCCCTCCCCTTTTTTCCTTCCTTCCACCCATCCACCCTTTCCCTTTCTCCCTTCCTCTTTTTTCCTCCCTCCCTCCCACCCATCCCTTCCCGTCATCCCCTTTTCCTTCCTTCCTTCTCACCCATCCACCCCTTTCCTTTTCCTCCCTTACGCACCATCCCTTCCTTCACCTTTTTCCTTTCCTCCCCTCCTTTCCACCCATCCCTTCCCTCCTTTTTCCTCCCTTTTTTCCTTCCTTCCATCCTTATCCTTCATTTCCTTTTTTCCTTCATCCTCCCTCCCTCCCTCCCTGTCTTTGTTCCTGATTTATTCCAGTTTAAGACTTGCAAACAAAAGCCAAAAAGCCCATTCTCCCTCCCTCTCTTTTTTTTCCTCCTTTTTTCCTCCCCATCATTCATCGCATACTCTTCCCTTCTATCCCTTTTCCATCCTTCCACTCCCTGCCATCCACCCCTTTTCCTTACCTCCCTCCTTACTTCTTCCTCCCTTTTTTCCTCCCATCTATCCCTTTTGATCCCTCTTTTTTCCTTCTTGCCATCCCTCACCTTCCTCGCCTTTTTTCATTCCTTCCTCACTCTTCTCTCTCTCCCTCCCTCGCTTGTCTTTTGATATTTCCAGTAAGGAGGACTTGCTATAACAAAAAAACAGAAATAAGGCCAGTCAATACTCAGGATAACATTTCCAAACAAACAATTGGAAATATCATTACCATCTCTGCTTGGCCCTCTCCTCTTCCCTTCCTTCTCCCTCTCTCTCTCTCTCTCTCTTCTCTCTTTCTCTTCTCTCTCTTCTCTCTTCGATCTCTCCTCATGTTTAGCCTCGACAGAAGTGGCGGTCCCTCTCTCTGCCCTTAACTAGATCACTCTTAATCTCCAAGGGATCACTTATTCAGCAAACATTCAGATTCTTTCTTTGACAGGGCTCGGCGAAGAATAAAGAGATGCCCTTTCCATTTTGCCCTCCTCTGGATCATTGTGTTAGATCCATTCCCAGGACCTTCAAGTGAGTTAACCAAACCTGCACAGGTCATCCCGAAAAGCGAGGTGATTTTAGGTCTAGAGATGCAAGCTAACTTGCAACCCATTCAGTCTTAAATTATCCACAAACCGACCAAACCATAGACTCGCGGCTTTGGAGAACAACCATATTAAACCGCAAGGAATTACTTTATTCAACGTGATCAGATAGATTTGTACCTTGAGGACCAGCATTACAAGAGTTGCGCTCCAATCCGGATCTTGTAAGATAAGAATGATTAAGTTTGCACACCCAGAGTAGATGCTGTGATTGACATCTCCATGGGCTTTAGGCCGAGGATTGATTTTCCTAAAGTCTAGCTGGAAACATTGACCAATTTGAAAGGGGGACATTGGCTGGCACAAAATGTCTTTTGCAGCTCCTCTTACCAAAAAACTCAAGGCGCCAGTTCCTCATGCGCCCGATTCGAGAGGAGACCACTTTCCCTTTGTTAACCATTTTATGCGTTCATCCCAAAGACACGAGGACAACGGGAACTTCCGCCACAATTTCCAAAGCTACGGACTTCTTCCCATATTACCAGAACGTGATTAAGGCAAAGCGCCTGAATCTGTTTCGCTTCTGCGAAGATAAAAATAGTAGTTCGCTTAGAACGCATCAACCACACCACCTCAGTCCGGACAGAAACCTCATCGCTTAGATGTGCCACGGCGTGTAATATACAGTTCATTTCCCGACCTGCCAGGCTTCACAGACAGGCTCTTCAGATGGGGCAAATTCAACGATAAACACCCGCCTTATCGCGCTTGGGATGATATGACAGCCAGGGACCTTATTTCTGCCATACGCAGGGCAAGCGACGAAAGCCCAACTCAGATCACAGATAGCAAACTGGTTTTACAAATTTGGAAGCAGAATTGACAAAAATAAATAGAGAAAAATAAAAGAAGATTAAAACGGACCCTCTCCATCCTTATGTGCACCAACCGCACCCCTTACACAACCCTCCAATATGCAGGTATCCATCTCCCCCCCACCCGCGCCATCACTTCCTATGCACAAAATTTAACGATCTAACTGATCCTTCACAGCGAGTATATTCCAGCGGGGCTCGCTCGCCAAAGCAGAAAGCCAAAGAGGAAGGCAGTCCCCAATACTTCTTACTGGAATACGCCCATCCTACCCCCTATCATAAAACGGCTCTGAAGGGTGGCGATGTCTGAATAGAAGAAGAACGCCCAATAGGGAAATGCCGATAACGTCACACACCCCCAAGTGAGAGAAAGGCATACCCTAGATGGAAATTTGGGAACATCACAAATTCTCCCAGCTCGAGCGGCCACACTCTTACGCCCCAGTATCTCCGCGCCCACATCAGCCTTGCCCCACCAGAAGAACACAGTTGTGACCGCTCCCATGACTCCCTCCATATCCGGCGGTTTTCACCCCGAGAGCCAACCCGACGACTTGGCCGCCCCAGCCCCCCCCCCCAGCCATTATTCATCCCTCCCTACTCTCCAGCGCGAATGGCACTTAGCTAGGGTTTACCCTATTCCATTGACCAGTTTAAGCAAATGTCAAGGACCACCACCCGATACCGATATAAATAATCTATAGGTTGGAAAACTAGGGCAGGTGTCCACAAAAATTTAAAAGGCCATAACCCTTCCCACCCTTCCGTTAACTTAGACCTGGACACAGTTTTCCAAAAAAACTTTGATTTTGGTTCCAGTAATAATTACAGCGTGTGTGAATATCTAGGTAAGAACGAGGAAGCAGTAAACCCAACCCTTTAGATCTCTATACTCCCCCTCCCTTCACCGATGTGTGTAACGAGCAAAAGAACTTCCAGACCTCCCCCCCAGCTCCCCCTACCCTCACACCCCACTGCTTCTTTCTACCCCAATCTCATCCATGCACTCAACGCGCTTAGATAGCTATCCGGCTGGCCATTCTGCAGCAAAACGTATCGGAACCTTCAAACGTAATGGACTAATTTAGGACATTGGCGCTTAACTTTACGGGCGCGAGACGAAGAATTGAGATCCCCAAAAAAACAGTTATTTGTGGAGACACCAATTTAAAGTAAAATATATAAGGCGTACATCCACATTAATATTAAAAAAAAAAAAAAAGAACAAAAAACAGATTCGACACCATACTCTAACAAACATTATTGGAACTATCAGTGTACGTAGCCCGTCTAAGTCTATTTAAAGATAACAGGATGCACACTGAATCGAGGTCTGAATAAGCATGTATCTCTATTTTTTGTGTATTCTGTTACAAAAAAATCAAAACGAGATTAACAAAAAAAAAAAAAAAAAAAAAAAAAAACAAAAAAAAGGTAAAAAAAACAATAAAAAAAAAAAAAAAAAAAAAATAAAAAGATATAAACATTTAAAAAGGTTGGTTTCCAATTGCTAGCTGAATGTGGTTTTTAGGGAGAGGATCTTCTCGTCTCTTCGTCCCCCCCACTTGGCGCAGAAGGTCCGCCACTCATGTATTTAGTAACCACTGTCGGATCCGCCATCCCTATTTTGGCGTGCGCCTCCGGAACCATCTGGTGGTGGGAACGACCCACATTCTCCTAACGCATAGCAATGTGTGAACATCCAATATGTAACGAAGCATAACTGACGCCCAAATATTCGAGAGAATAAATTTTTGGGTTCGGCTTCACAAAACAAATCCCAACCCGAGGAAAAACCCCGCAACAAACCCTCCGCCTACATAGATCAAGTCTCCCTCGACCGAACACCAAACAAAGCCATATATAATCCCAAGCCAACCACTAACTATCCATAACTTATGCCCGGTTTCGATGGGAACGCACGAAGGGCACCTGCGCCATACGTTCTGAGGTCCCACGCGTGATTCTCTCCCGCCGTGCCGAGGCCATTTACTCGGCTCTCCGTTGTACGATCTCCCAGCTACCAGAAGACCACAGTGCGTGATCTACCCGGAAAGCCCTTAATGCGTCTTCGGGTGCATCTTAGGCCTTCCCACAGCCAATACGTAAATCACCCAGATCTATTCAATAAATTAATCGTAAGGGTAACACAAGGGCTTCAAGGCTCCGCATCGGTTGCAATTGCCGCTATAGCGTGATCCAGATCCAGATTATACGGGGCGTAAGTGCAACCGCCCATGAGTTGTAGAAAAATTTGCCGTGCGGGTATACGTGCGGGAAAGGGCGGCTGTGGTGGAACTTGCCATACTTAGCCCCGACGCGCCTTGCCTGCAGCTACTGGGGCTGCCTTCATTTCCGCTTCAACTTCTTCTGTCTTGCTTTTTGCTTTACCACGCAAGGAAAGCAGGCCAAAAGTCTTTTCTTTCTCTCCCGCTCAAACTCTGCCATAAATGAGTCTTTGGGAACATGCAAGGCCTCCTGCGCCAAGCAGCTGTGCGGCAAGACTCATTTCTGGTGGAGCTTTGGCGGGAGGAGAAAGACTTCTGCATGCTCTGCTGCTCTTCCTGGTGCCATGATTGCCAAAAGTCCTCTCCTCCCTCTCTCTCCTCCCCCCCCTCTGCTCCCGCAGAACAGAGCTGGAGATTCCAAATAAAGAGTCTTAATGGTGTTGTGTTGCCATGTTGATGCTAGGATTTGTCAAGATTTCCAGGCTTAAATTCTCTCACGTCTTTTTGGGATTAGGCGTTTGGGTCTAAGACACTCAGTTTTTTATTGTGAATTTTTCTTCTGATTTTCTAAATTTCCTGTGATACCCAAATAAAGATCAATTC
Organism: Laticauda laticaudata; assembly: GCA_004320025.1. Taxonomy (NCBI): domain Eukaryota; kingdom Metazoa; phylum Chordata; class Lepidosauria; order Squamata; family Elapidae; genus Laticauda; species Laticauda laticaudata. Next base: position 45,646 of record BHFT01039349.1, read on the forward strand.
AATCAGATCGAAAACCGGGTGAGGGGATTCCTGCAGACTTTTTTTGGGGGATTATTCCCAGGGTTCTTCTGGTTCTGTGGATTTAAAAATGATGAAGCTTGGGATCCCTGAGATCCAAAAGGTTAGTGGACCCCTGGGACTTACGATGACCTCCAAGGCCCCTTCCATCCCTTGGATTCTATGCATTGATTTTTTCCACGTGTTTTCCTTCCCAGGACATTTGCCAAGAGGCTCCCGTTTCTTTTGGCTGTCAAGCGTGGCTGAGGCTGATCCGTCTCGATCGACCAGAGGGCTGTCTAGATTAGGGAGTCCAACAAGATCTTAACTCATACTCTGTACATTTTTGCCTGCTAATCGGGTGGAGAGCTATTGGGGAAATGGCATGGATTTTAGCCGGAAGAGTTCTGCTTGTTTTGTGGCTTAAAGTCAAGGAGAGCTTCAGAAAGGAGGGAAGGCTGGAGACTGAGGGTAGGTTTCTTTGTGGCTCCTTCCTTCGTTCATCCGCTTTTAGAGTTTGGTACCAACTGCCGAGCTGGCACAACTGGCGGGCAGCCCGGGGACTGTGTGGTGCGGACAGAGAAAGAGTGGAGAAAATGTTCTCTTATACCACCATTGGACTAGGTAAACTGTGCGCCCAAATCTCCTCTTTCTAGCTTTTGAACGGCCGGAATAGAAGCCAGCGAACCAAGGTTTCGATTTGACCAAGTGACCAAACAAACTAGAGAACATACAGTCGCGAATGTCTCATCCATCTGGCTTGCGAAAAGGAATCCAAAGGGATCAGGATAAACGATTCCATTATAAAAAGCGCAAACTCCTTCTAACTTAGATTCGTAGCTGGATTGCTGCAAGGTGAAAGGCCTTAGCACGTCACCCGAACTGGTCAAGAGAAATAGCGAGAGAGAGGGAGTGGAGGGACATGAGAGAAGAGAGTGAGAATGCTACAGAAAGAGCAGATGGAAACGAAGTCACGAAGTACAGAAGGAAAGAAGAAAGGGAGCGTGTGACGCTTGCGAGAAGAAGAAGACGAAAGAGACAAGGTGAAAAGAGAAGAAGAGAAGTGCGACGAGAAGACAGACACGCATGTGAGAGAAGAGACGCGCAGAAGAGAAGAGTGGAGAAGGAATGTGGAACGTGATGCGTGAAGAGAGCGAGAGCAGGAGAGGGGAAAGAAATGAGCAAGAGAGCCTCTGACGAAAATAGAATGAGGCGGAGAGGTAAGTCGCACAATGGAGTGAAACAGTTGACTGTGCCGAAGAGAACCCGGAGGCCGAGGGAGGACCGAGTGGAATCAGTGTGGAGAGAAAAGTAAGAACCATGAAGAGGAATTAGCAGGAGAGGAATGGCAGGAGGGGAGAGAGAGAGGTAAGAGGGAGTGCCAGTGACCATGCACGTTAGAAGATTTTTATTTGGATGTTAAAGCACACTGACATAAATAGCTCCATAGGTATAATAAAAAATATTGGATGCTACAGCGTTTTCTTGACACTGTCAGTACTAGTCAACCTGACAACAGTGTGAGATATACTAGCTCGACATGTGAGGGGATGGAAAGTGAGAGACAAGATCAGAGAGCGAGTATACGGAGAGAGGGAATACGCGAGAAGGGAGGCTGAGAGAAGGAGACGCCTTAAAGAAAAACCGAAGACTTAATGGAGAAAAGTAAGGAGGAGAGGAAGAAGAACGACAAGGAATAACCGCAGGAGGAGCGAGAGGGAGAGTGCGAAGGTAAATAGAAAGAGTCGAGAGAAGGAGAGCCAGTGGAGAAGATTGAGGAAGGAAAGGAGAGACATAGACCAAGTGAAGGGATGAAGGTAGAAGAAGCGATAGATTACAGGCAGGCAGGCGACTGAATCGGCGAAAAGTGGCAGGGTTATGAAAGACCTAGGACACTTCTTCAAATATATGAGACAATAGAGATGCTCACTATGACAATGGCGAAGATCTGAACTCTTCAGGAGAAGAAGACTGGCTCAAATCAATCAATCAAATCAGAAACTAGAGAAGCTCTGGAAGGGACACCTTGGAGGCAGTCCATTATACATGAGCGTCTAACCCCCCTCTGCTCAAGGAGAGATTCCTAATACCATTCCAGGACAACCTTTCCAGGCCTTTGAGGCACTGCAGCTTTCCTCATTCTGAGAGAGAGCACTCCCATGAGCGCTCAGGAAACCTTGCATACTGAATTGACCACATGACGACTTCTCTCATATCACAGTTATTCACACGACTGCCTTGTCCTCCCCTCTATCGATCGGTTCTAAGGCAGAGCCCCATCCAGCCCCTGCCGCAGTTGAAAGCCTCCAACACCAGTAACACAGTGTTTTCAGCCAGATCAAAGCCAGACACTGAAAGAACCTCGAGCAACAGACGACCAACCCAGAAGCAAAACATCGCAGACGCGAAGTGACTCACCATATGACATTAATCCTCACCAAGAGTTACTGGCATCTAAACGGTGAGCGAGCGTGCACTAGGTGCGTGCGGCGCCAACCAAATCAGTATGGGCTAGAGGAAAGAGAATACCCCTATCGCGTCGCAGAACAAATACCCCCTTCACAGCTATAGCCGCTCCACGCACGTCAACACCGATTAAAAACCTTGACTGCGTGTTCTCCAGGTCGGATATCGTGCTCTGGATGCCGCCACGTGACTAGACACATACAGAGGAAGACCTCAGCAGAAGCCCGACTCGGTCGTATTGTGCGGCAGTAGTGCGAGTTGTGTGCGCTTCTTGAAACGTTGCCGGTGTTTCTGTGCGGCGTTAGGTAGAAGGCCTTTGAGATTACCTGGCGAGCCATAAACACACCCATCTGCTCTTCCCTCCACTAGATATCCCGACGTGAGCTTGCTTTTCCAGTCTCGTATCACGTCACTGCTAGCATGTCAAGTTCCCGCTTAGGAGAAACCTCTAGTATATACTACGATATTCAGACTTGGTGTGATATGGCTCGGTGTGTTGCTGTTTGTGTGGCTGCGCTGATGTGTGTTAGTGCGCTGTTCTAGCTTCTCGTTCACATTGGCATGGTGAAGGTCAGCTTGGTATGTCCCTCCATGTGAGAGTCGGGCTGAGGGAAGGACAGTTGCCAAATAACTCCCTCCTCTACCCTCCCCACCTCTCCTTTGCTTACACTGTTTCCAAGCTCACATCCTCCCTGTGTGCGGCAACCAAAAGGAGACCCATGGTCTGAATTCAGACTATGTGTGCGTTCGGCATTGGGGTTCAGAAGTGCGTCGTATCTGCCATTCATGGTTGTTTCTGTGGGCCTGAGCTGCGTCTTTATGTGACGTGTGGCGACATATGTGGGGTCAAGGGGCGTGAAATTCATAGCCTCATAAAGTGCCCTTTCTCCTTTCACCTCCCTCCCTCTATAATCACTGTTATTCCATCATACCAATGTCTCCATCGTTAGACAGAGCCCAACTAGGGCTAGAAAGAAGATCTCCAGTCTGACTCTCACTCAGATGGGAGGACATGATCAATATACTCCGCTGGCGTTTCACCATGGTCTCTCCAAAAGTCATACCTTCTCATCAAAAAGTATATCCGCCCTTTAGCAGTTCTCGCAGAATTGGTCCAGAACCGGACAGCTATTCCAAAACACATAGTGCACACTCCACTCTCTCGCGCAAAGGCTGCCTGGGATCCTCGGAGAGTTGTAACAGATCCCTAGATCCGCAGGCCTTAAAACATGCCAACACGGTTCGGCGTCGAGGCACCTTCCCCATCAGTATTGGTGCGACCGACTAGGATATGGACACACGGCAATGGGAGTCAGCGACCCACAATCAAGATAGATGTGAAGCGAAACTGCCCTCATTCAGGTATGACTCCCCCCACCTTATTCTTCTGCTGGCCATTTCTCACAGTGGTCAGATTATCGCAAGAGCAATGGCCACATAATCTATTAAATAGTGGTAGACTCTCTACATATAATAATTGGTCCCAAACAATGATAGTACGATCATCCAGCTGTCAAATTGACACCCTAAAGTACCTTAGTCTATTTCTCTAGACATGCAGGATCTACAAACCAAACTCGGCTCAGATATGTAAGGATGACACCCTTTCATAATCTGGCCACCACGGTGGAAAAAAACTGAACAAAAACTTCCTCACACACCGTCAACAGCCTACACCCCCAAAATACGAAACTTCCACCACTGGCAAACAGAAGCCAACAATCAACTTACCCTTCCTAGATGTCTTAGTATTACAAAAAAACCAATGGCTCCTTAGGACACACCATCTACCAGAGGAAAAACACATGACAAACCGCCTATCTACATGCACTGCTCACACACCAGCCCAGCACATTATCAATTTCCGTTGCCAAGACCTCATCTCCAGAACAAAATGCTTAGCCGATGAAAAAACACTTAAAAACTGGAACTACACACTCTCACTAATGTACTTACAGCCAATGGATTCCAAAAAAGAATATTACCCACCTAATCCAAAAAGGAAACCCCAACTAAAAGGCCAAAGACAGGAGAACAAGAGAATGGCAGAAGCCCTTCCTCCCATATATAAAAGCCACTACAACAAGAGACAAAATCAGCAAGATCTCCAAAAAACACACATTAAAACAGCATTCTGCACAAACAGAACAAATATCCACCATCCTAGAAAAACAAGAACAATCGCTGAGGTAATGTGAAGTGTCTCTCAATCCATGGATGTACAAGGCCTTAAACGAGTCTCAAGCCAGTACAGCATGAACATTAGCTGTGTCCATCTGCCGGTCCTCTTGTTCGTACCTGAGATACCTCAACTTTTGAAAACACTCTTATGAAACTTTCCGCGAGCTGCAGTTCAGACTTTAAAAATTATTGATAATCTCGTATTAGGTGAAGAAATCTGCCCCTCCAAATGGCCACTTACGTGTGTATTACGACGCACATGAATGAAATAAATAACATTCTATATTGCTGACCATAAAAAGTTATCGGTAAAATAGAAACAACTGACAGACTAAAAAACGTGCAGTTAGCATTCTCGTCGCTAGGCTATAGCTCTCCGCACTGGTCATGGAACACAACATTACGTCAGTCTGCTTTAGCACCTGTTTTGATGCTTCCACTGCTCGTACGAATTGTTTATCTCAGCCTGTTAAAAATTTCTATTGTTCCTTCATTCTGAGAAAAGGGCATTTAATTCATGCACCTTCTATTTCAGGAAAGTTGAAATCAGTCCTTTTCAGAATGAAGGGGGAAAAAAAAAAGATTTCTAGCAGAGGGCTAGGACTGTAGTGATTCTTTAAAGTCCCTCCCAACTTCATGATCTAAAGCGGTTATTTTCCAACCTGGGGGATTTTTAAAGCCTGTGGACTTCCAACTCATCTAGAAGAACTTCATCTTTTCTTATCTATAAAGCGGAAATCCCCTCATGCATCATCACAAAATCTCCATAACCGTAACCCTACAACCTTTGAAATTTGCCCATAGGTTCCTCGGTGGCTTCAGTACTCACTAGAAGGAGTAATATCGCTTATTATTATTATTATTATTATTATTAATTATTATTATTATTATTATATTATTATATTATTATTATTATTTTATTATGCTCTTGAATGTCAGGAGTTCTACTCCCCCTCCCACCTGAAAAAAAGAAATAAAAAGGCAAACAAGCAAGCATGGGAGAGGAGTTTCGTTTTCAGAGCACCAAGCAGCTTTATTTACAGGACAGTTGAGCTAAGCTACACCCCAGGATCCTTTAAGTCTCCTCCTTACACAGTAATTACTCTTTCAATTTCCCAAACGGTCCTCAACTCTCTCACACACTGACAGCGATAAATATTCAGATGGAATACGATGGATGCTGTAGGCAGAGGCAGAAATCTATTCTATCTATCTAATCTATCTATCTTATCTATCTATCTATCTATCTATCTAGTCTATCTATCTCTATCCACCATCTATCTCTATCTCTATCTTATCTATTATCATCTATCTATCTATCTACTATCGATCTATCTATCGTATCTATCATATCTATCTATCTATCATCTATCTATCTATCTATCTATCTATCTATTCTGTCTGTCTATAACTACCATTCTATCTATCTACTATTTACCTCTATCTATCTTATCTATCTATCTATCTATCTATCTATCTATCTATCGTATCTTATCTATCTATCTTCTATCTATCTATCTAATCTCTATCATCTCTCTCTTCTTCCCCCTTCTTTTCTATCTATCTATACACTATCATCTATCCACCTATGTACCTTATTCCCCCCCATCATCTATCTATCTATCTAGTCTATCTATCTATCTATTCCTATCTATCTATCTATCTAATCTATCTACATCTATCGTATCTATCTATCTATCTATCTATTCTTCTGCCTCTGCCTACCAGCATCCATATATATATGTACTGCAGTTAGACTGTCTTTGCAGCTGGAGGTTCTCTCCTCTTAGCTGTCTCTGCAGCAAGTCAAAACAAAGGCCTCATTCACTTCCAACAGCATTTGTGACAAGGTCTTAATTGACACCAAGGTGCAGAGTCTGGCCAGAATGCCAACCCTGCCAAGATTTCACAGCTGATGGGTTTTTAAGCACTGCTGAAAAGGAAATTCAGGCCCACTCATGCCACATTTCCATGCCAAGCAAGATGGTGTGGGCCAACAACCTCTCCCCCCACCACCCCTGGACGTCTCTAGTCCTCAAGGATTATCCTGACATCCTTCAGAATCAGCTCTAACCATGCCTGCCCTTCGATTCTCCAAATTCTCAGCCACTTCCCTATTAATTCTGCCCTCTGCAGCAAACTCGAACAGATGTCTCCATGAAAACCTCCTTTTTCCCTTTCTTTGCCTTCTTTTTATTTTATTATTTTGTTCCTCCCCGTTCTCCAAGGGTATCTGGTCAGAAATGAAAGAGGAAAAAGAAGGTCACATAATGTTTTACAGCTGTTAGCAGAAGGAATTTTCCAGCTGGGAGCAGCAGCCCAAGGCCATTTGCTCTTGCCATTAAAAAAAAAGAAAGAAATTTGCAATTTAGTGTCTCCCAAAAGACTTAAACTGGGGGGGGGGGGGGGGGGNGGGGGGGGGGGGAATTTGTACCTTCATGAAAGTCTTTTGTACTAATCAACCTCCTTGTTAACCAAACCCCGGAGAGCTTTTCTACTTCCCCCCAAAAAATCACAATACACAAACACGCACTGATATACATTCATGCTTATATATCAGCTTCTCTGAGGACTTATCAGATGTTGCTCAATAATGCTTAATACACACACACACACACACAGAGGACTTCCTGAAAACCCTGGAGTTACACTATTTTTGCTGCCTGGAATTCAAAGCCCACCCACCTCCCACCTGTATGGGATACCTTCCACCCCAGGGCTATTTTTGTCCTCTCAAGATTGCAGTGCAAATTGTTTGCAAGGTTTACAGTAAAAAAAAAAAAAAAGCCATATAATGAAGAGATGCAAACTCCATTTCTTAGACAGAGGCTGAAGGCAGCTACCTGCGTGACAAAAAGTGCAAGAAATTTGAACACCCCAAGGGGGTGTCCTTTTCTAAGCAAACCTGAAACTACTGTAACTGTAACTTTATCTTTTTCTTTCTTTTTTTTTCTTTCCTTCTTTCCCTTCTTTCTTTTCCTTCCTTCTTTCTTTTTTCTTTTTTTCTTTCTTCTCTCTATTTCTCTTTCTTTTTTTTCTTTGTCTTTCTTCCTTCCTCCCTCACTTCTTCCCTTTCTCATTTTCTTTCTCTCTCCTCCTTTCCCCCTCCATCCCTCCCTTTTTGTTTCTTTCCTTTCCTCTCTCATTTTCTTTCCCCTCCCTCCCTCCCTCCCTTTCTCATTTTCTTTCTCTCTCCTTCCTTCCCTCCCTCCCTTTTTGTCTGTCTTCCTTCTCTTTCTTCATCCGTCTCATTATCCAAAGTCCCAAGAAAACTCCAAGAGATTTTCCACCAGATAGGGAAAAAAGAAACCCCCAGCAAAACAGACCTAATCTAAGATCTCCATCCTCTTTGTGAAAACATGAACACCTTGGTGGCTTCTGCAGAATTCAGAAACCTGAAAAGATTCCCTGCCTCTTTGCATTCTCTCAGGTTTGGAAGAGAGGGAGAAGATTCCCGCCATCTGATGCATTTTCTCAAATGGATTCCCCCCCCCCCAAAAAAAGGCTGGATGGTGCTTCATTAGAGACCTCTTGTCCAGGGGTTGCCAACCTTTTGGACCTTAAGGACCACCAAACTCATCATTTTAATTCCTGGGGACCAGAGACCCTGGGAAAATCCCCCCAAAAATCTGCAGGAAAATTCCTCACCCCATTTTCCCACTGACCGATGGTTCTTTATTTGGGATCTCAGGATAACGTATCCAGCTCCGTTCTTAGGAAGAGAGAGAGAGAGAGAGAGAGAGAGAGACTTTTGGCTTCATGCAAGGAAAGCAGCAGAAGCCGCAGAAGTCTTTCTTTCTCTCCCCCAAACTCTGCCAGAATGGTGCAGCCTCTTGGAGCCGGAGGCCTTGCAGGGTCCCAAAGACTCATTTCTGGCAGAGTTTGGGGGAGAGAAAGAAAGACTTTGGCTGCTTTCCTTGCGTGCAGCTAAAAGCAGAAGAAAGAAGCGGAAAGAAGCAGCCCGGTGCCCAGGCCAGGCGCGTGGGGTGAGTGGGGCAAGTTCCCCCCCTCTGCCCTTTCCCCCCTCCCTTCACTATCTTGTGTTGTTCACAATGCAAGCGATGCAAAGCCTTGTGTTCCCACACAGCCTGGATTAATTGCTTTGGGGGGGGGAGATTTCTCTGTGAACAACCAACATTTTCTTGCGGACCACCAGTGGTTCCCGGCCCACTAACTGGCGGCTCTGCTCTAGGGAGAGTTTCTCAACCTTTGCTCCTGAAAGATGGGTGGCCTTCAACTCCCAGAATTCCCCAGTTAAAGGAATTGAAGTCCACAGATCTTAAAGCTGTTGAGCATCGCTATAATAGAAGTTGACAATTCTCTTAGTCCTTGACTGACATTCGTTTAGTGTCTGTTCAAAGTTAAAACAGCACACAAAAATATGACTTGGGACCAATCCTTGCAGTTATGACATAGCATTTCCCAATGTCATGTGATCAAAATTCAGGCACTTGGCAAGCTATTAACAATGGTTGCACTGTCCTGGGGTCATGGGATCGCCTCTTGCAACCTGTGATGACCCAAAGGGGCGTGGCATAAAAATAACAAAGTCACCAAAGTAGATAAATTCCCTTTAATGCCTCTAACTTGGGCCTCAATGTCCAATTATCCTCGGCTGGATAACAAACTCTTCCAAAAACAGTCCAGATAATTAGAAATTTAAAAAAAACAACCCAAACCACACTGAAGTAATTAACACGGCAGGCCAGGATGATAAATTGCAGACTTCCAACAGATAATGCAGCAACCACAGTCGGGAGGACTCCAAGACCCAGATAAGCCCCGACCAAAATAATGCACACGTTATTTCCAGCAACTTTGCCATGCACAGTTTGCCCTTTTAAAGAGTCTTCCCAGTTGCAGCCCATGAAGGGGATCAGGGCCCTTTCCTCCCCCTAAACCATGTTGCTCCCTTATCTGCTCCACCCTGCGTGCTCTAGGATGAAGAGTGGATGGCTCTGGGTCTTCCTCCGAATGCCCAACAGGACTGTGCCCTTCCCCAGTTTCCTCCACACCCACCGGAGCCACACTCCCAGTATTCCATCTCCCCCTCGGAATCAGAATCCAACAGGGGCATGACAACCTTCCCAGCTGGCTTCCAATAAGCAAAATCAATTGGGGGGAGGGAGCCAGATTCACTTAAGGACCACATCATTCACTTAACAACAGAAATGATTCCCTTAATGGCCTTGGCAAAAAAATAAGGTCATAAATTCAGGCATGACTCCATAAAAACCACTGTCTTGGTCAGCCAACAAATATTCTGGTCCCAGTTGTGGACATAAGTTGAGGACTACCTGTATTCTTTGCTGTTTTCTACTACCCACCTGGAAGAAAGAGGTGGCTTTCTTATTTAAGGTATTTACCTTATTTATAAACACTGTTTCAGCCTGCACTGAGCAGGGAGTTGACTAGATGGCCTCTAAGGTTGCTCCCAACTCTGGGGTTCTGTCTTCTCTCCTGGGCCACATTCTTTTTCCTTCCTTCAATTTTTTAAGTCAGGGGTCTCCAACCTTGGCCACTTTAAGCCTTGTGGGCTTCAACCGCCAGAATTCCCCAGCCAGCCAGCCGTTTCTGTTTCTTTTTTCTCTTAACCTACTAAAGTGGAGAGAGATTTCAGAGGAAGGGATTACAAGAGAGTAAACTATGCTGGCTGGGGAATTCTGGGAGTTGAAGTCCACAAGTCTTAAAGTGGCCCAGTTTGGAGACCTCTGTTTTTAAGGTCACCTGGTCACAGCTGTGAAACCAGAAAGAGGACCTGGAGTGGGAAGGATAATATTTTTGGGAAAGGCAATTTAGGCTGGATGCAATAAAAACAGCATGTAAATTTCCATTGAAATCCAGTGTGCAGATAAAAACAGCAACACTGAGCAGAGAATTTCAGGTTCCTTGGAAGAAAAATCTAAGTTTATTACAATTTTAATTTGTTTCCTGATGCCTTTGGTCCTCTGAGCTTCCCAACGGTCACTCTCCCAGTCCTTTACAGTTCTCCTTCAGCAAGTTTGAAAAAAAACAACACCAGAATTAATGTGGAAAACCAATAAATCTAGGAAGGCCTGGTGTATATATCCTATTCGATGATTGACTAATAACACTGCAGAGGTAAAGGTAAGGATGAAAGAAGCGTCTGCAGCCAGTTACTTCTGAGATTCAGGTTTTCTACGGCTGCAGAGATCCGTCGGGAATCAGCAAACCGGTTCCCTAGGGAGCAATTATTTGGTATGAATGGATCTACTCAGAGGAAATTCATCAGGCTTCACTTCCAGACGTTTTCCCCCATAGGGATTATGGCATCTGTTCTTCATGTGTGTGTTTCTGAAATCATCTGAAACACAGCAAAAAGTGTTTTTTTTTTAATTAAAAAAGAAAAAGGATTTTCTGTTCCATTGCAACATTCCCTGAAGCTCAAAAGTCTGTGAGAATTGGGTCCGAAATAATTCAAAATTCACAGTCGTGCGGAAAGTTACTGACTCCGAAACCCATGCTGCTGGGGAAAGGAGGGGGGAGGCCTGTGCTGAGTAAGGGCAGGTGAAGATGAGGGATACCCTCCCCCTTTCCATAGCTGGCATGGGGAGTTGGCACAGATCCACTGGAATTGGGGTGGGAGAAAGAACCACAGATTTGGAGGGGGAAAAAAAAGCTCTTTCTTTGTTAATATTTTTTTCCAGACAGGAAGACAGTGGAAACCCCTTCCTCACAATTCCTGACACCAGTTTGTTTCATCCAGACTCTGGAATTCATTCATTCACAAGAATCAAATCCCCCTCCCGTAATTCCTTTGGGTAAATCAACCATGGTATCCTCCGCCATCCGTATCCAAATTATTGCAAGGAATCTCCGCTAGCTACGTTGGCAGAATAGATTGTTTCGGTTCATGGCATTTTCTGGGTATCCATTTTCTGGGTATCTACCCCCCCCACGCGCCTTAAAGGGAGGGGAGAGAGGCTTGGAGGGGTGGGGTCTCAGCGGAAGGCAGCCCAGGCATTGCACAAAGCTCGCTTTCCAGGAAAATCTGTGCCAGGCCAGGATGGAGGAATTCGCACAACTGTCCCCAATTCAGTGAGCAGCGAGGAACCTTGGCCGAATCCAGAGTCCTGGGTTCAAGAGTGGAGCATCCATAAGAACTGAACAAACAAAGCTGCCTTTTTAAAGTGGCTTTCAGTTCTCTGGGATTCAATCTGTCCCTTTGGAAATCATACAGAAACGGTCCTTTCCGACTTCAAGCTTCTGGCAATTTTTCCACAACTGGGGAACTTCCTGGTTGCCTTTCATCTAGCTTGCTAGCCAAGATTGTTTAGGCTCTCCAGATTAGCCACGGTTAACAACGATGCTAGTTATCTAGACAGACTTAAGGCACAGCCTCAGTCCTGCAGCCACATCTCTGCAGTCCCTTCTTCCGAGATAAGGTTGATTTTTTTTTCCCTTCCCTTCTAGCCTCCAGTTCTCCCCTCCAAGCTTTGACCAGCTCTGACCCTGCTTAGCTGCCAGATGCCACTTCTGGGGGTTGGCATCTCCGGATACGGGGCAGCTAGCAAGGGCATCAAAAGCCTGGAGCTCCAACCCAAGACCCCTCGATATCTCATCCAGCCAGTGCTGGCTGCCCCTCGGAGGTCCAACCTTTTGGGGAGGGTCAGGAAATCAGAGGAAGCTGCCCCAGAGAGAAAACTTGGAGTGCTGCCAACCTCCCTGGCAAGTTTAGGAGGCAGGGGGTCACCAGTTGTCCTTTAAATCTGCCCGGTTTCAGAGGCCACCCGGGCTGGCCCGTCTGGGGTCGCTGTCCTGCTCGTACCGGTACTGGTACCCCTCCATCTGATCCCGGCACGCTTCCCGCAGGTTGTTAAGCCACCGTTTAATGCCCCGTCGATTCAGGTAAAGCACCATCAAGAAAACCAAGCCGATGAGTGCCAGCACGATGCCCAGGAAGACGTAGGAGACGGTCTCCAGCTCCTTCGGCTCCGGCCCGCCGACGGGCTCCAGCAGCCCCCAAGCCGCCCCTTCCTCCAGGCACTGAAGCTGGCCTGGCCGAAGGCGCAGCACCAGCGCGTCCCGCAGTTGCGGCGGGGCGGCGCAGCGCAGCTCCCGCCGATCCGGCGCCCGCCACGTCGCGTTGCCCAACCAGAGCAGCAGCGGTCGCAGAGCGGGGCAGTCGCAAGTCAGGGGGTTGCCCGCCAGCTGCAAGCGCAGCAGAGGCGCAGCCAGCCCGTCGGGCCGCGGCGCTTGGAGCGAGTTGTTGCGCGCGTCCAGCTCTTGCAAAGAGGCCGGCAGCGCCCAGTCGGCGGGCAGAGCGCGCAGCCCATTGCCGGCCAGCTCCAGCCGCGCAAGGCTGAGGTTGGCCAGAGCCGAGCCCAGCACCTCCTCGGCCGTCCGGCCGTCCGTCAGCGCCCCGTTGAGGCTGAGCCGGTGCAAGCGGGCGCAGAAGAGGAAGGCGCCGGGCGAGACGCGGCGCAGCGGGTTGTGGCTCAAATCCAGCGCGGCCAAGGACGGCAGCCCGGCGAAAGCCGCCTCTTCCAGCACTTCGATGCGGCTCCGGAGCAACGCCAGCAACGTTAAGTGGAGCAAGGGTCGGCGAGCCCAGCCCCGCGGCTCCCAGCCGCCCGCCAAGGCGGCCCGGCTCAGCACGGTGAGGTTGGCGCCCACCACGGTCAAGTTGCGCACCGCGGACGGCAGCTCCGCCGGCGGCTCTTGCAGCTGCACGAAGCGGCACTGCACCGTGTCCGGCGTGGCGAACCAGAAGCAGGGCGAGCAGCCCCGGCTCTGCAGCAGCGGAGGGAGGAAGAGGAGGAGGAGGAGCAGCAGCAGCAGCAGCGAAGGGGGGCGCCGGGCCATGCTTAGCCCCGCTCGGGCATCCCCGCGAGCGCGGCCCGGGAGGGCTGCCGGCTGCTTCTGAGGCTCCGGAGCCGCCGCCGCCTGGGCCGGGAGAGCGCTGCTTTGGACGGCAGCCGGAGGGAAGTGCGGGCCGGGCGCGGGGAGGCTGCTCCGGACGGCCCAGGTGGGAGGCGGGCAGAGCCGAGGAGGCTGCCCCGGGAGCGCGCGCGGGCTTCGGGGCCGCGCGCCTCTGCTTGCCTCTCTCCTCCGGCTGGGACGCTTTGATGTGGGCTACCCGCTGGCTCTCTGCACGTTCTCAGAGGCGCTCTTTCTTGCCTGCCTCTTGTTTGGGGGCGTCGGATGGCGGGGTGAGTAGAATATGTTGCCCTGGAGTCGGCGTCGCGTCTCCTTCGGCTTTCTGCACGGCCCCAGAGGCTCTCTCTCTTCCCTGCCTTTTTTTTTCGGGGCGTCGGACGGCGGAGTGAATCGAAGCTTTGTGGCCAGGCTCCCTCCGGCCCTCTGCACGTTCTCAGAGGCTCTGTGCCTTGTCTGCCCCTAGTTTGGGGGCGTCGCTCAGCGAAGTGGGCCGACTCTGCCGTCCGGGATCCTCCGGCTCTCTGCACGTTCTCAGAGGCTTTCTCTGTGCCTGCCTCTTCTTGAGGGGAGGTGGGAGGCGTTGGACGGCGGGGGGGGGAGCGGCTCTTCTCCCCACGCTGTCGGAGCAACGTGTCCAGGGGAATCTCCCCCAGGGGTGGGTGGGCGACGCGAGGAGCAAGCGATGCGTGGGAGTGGCGAGGAGAAGGATGCCTGAAGGGGGCATGGGAAGGACGCGTCCCAAAGGTTTTCTCTCGAGGTGCCCGTTGTAAGGACAGGACTGGGTTGCAGCAAAGAGCAGAACAGAACAGAACAGAATAGAATATCGGAATAATGAATAGAATAGAATGGGAGAGAATAGAATAGAATAGAATGAGAATAGGATAGAATAGAATAGAATAGGATTAGAATAGAATAGAATAGAATAGAATAGAATTACAATTAGAATTAAAATAGAATAGAATAGAATAGGATAAGATAGAATAGGATTAGAATAGAATAGAATAGAATAAAATAGAATAGGATAGAATAGAATAGAATTAGAATTAGAATTAGAATTAGAATTAGAATAGAATAGGATAGAATTACAATTAGAATTAAAATAGAATAGAATAGAATAGGATAGGATAGAATAGAATAGGATTAGAATAGAATAGAATAGAATAGAATAGGATTAGAATAGCATAGGATAGAATAGAATAGAATTAGAAGGGAATAGGATAGAATAGAATAGAATAGAATAGGATTAGAATAGGATAGAATAGAATAGAATAGAATTAGAATTAGAATAGAATAGGATAGGATATGGAGGTGGAATAGAATAGAATAGAATAGAATGGAATAGTATAGAATAGAATAGGATTAGAATAGAATAGAATTAGAATAGGATAGAATAGAATAGGATTAGAATAGAATAGAATAGAACAGAATAGAATAGAATAGGATTAGAATAGAATAGAATTAGAATAGGATAGAATAGAATAGAATAGAATAGAATTAGAATAGGATAGAATAGAATAGGATAGGATAGGATAGGATAGGATAGGATAGAATAGAATAGAATTAGAATAGGATAGGATAGAATAGAATAGAATAGAATAGAATTAGAATAGCATAGCATAGAATTCTTTATTGGCTGCATGTGATTGTGTCTTAATGCAAATGCTCTCAGGCTACAAAAAAGAAAAGAAACATCTGTCAAGAGTCAAGAATCATCAGGTACAAACACTTAATAGTCAAAGGGTGCAATAAGCAGTCAAATCACACTAGGAAACAGTCCATATAAATTGTGAGGATACAAGCGACAAAGTTACAGTCACACAGTCACAAGTGGGAGGGGATGGGCGATAAGGAGTGAGGAGAAGATGAATAGTAATAGTAGAGCAGACTTGTTGAGGGAATGAGTTGTTTAGCAGAGGGATGGCCTTTGGGGGAAAAAACTCCCCTTGTGTCTCGTTGTTCTGGTGCGCAGGGCTCTATGGCGTCGTTTTGAGGGTGGGAGTTGAAACAGTTTATGTCCGGGATGTGAGGGGTCTGCAGATATTTTATCTGATGGTTATTACCCTTATTATTTGATTTTAAGGTTCTAAGAAGAGTAGAGCATTGGAGAGCAGGAAGAGTCCTCGACAGAGAAGGAGGACGAGGTATAGGTTCTCCTGCTTGACCAGAGGGCTGGACTAGAAGACCTCCATGGTCCCTCCCAACTCTATTCTATTCAGTTCTAAGCAGCATGCATGGAAAGGCAGGGACATCTTAACAGCATGATGGGCTAGCCGGGCAAAGCAGAGTCCTGGGGCCCCTACAACAACTACTCACGGGAATAGAAATGTAAATAGTTGATCAAATCAAACATATATTTATTTTACTGGCACTTCCAATGAAATCGGTGTTGAAACTTTCAACACATGCTCTGCAGCAATATGTTGCCGTATGTATCGGATACAAGGTGCATTGAAGGGTTAACATCAGAGGTGGCATTCAGCCAGTTCTGGCCAGTTCTGGAGAACCAATAGTTCGAAGAACTGGCCAGCCCCATCCCTTCTCTGCCTCCCCTTGAGTCCCAGATGATCAGCTGGGTCTCCTTTGGTTGCCCTGCACAGGAGAATGGAGCTGGAAAGCAGGTTAGTGGGGTGGGGAGGGAACAGAGATTTTGCAGTATCCTTCCCCTGCCACGCTCACCAAGTCACACTCACAGAACCGGTAGGAAAAAATTTTGAATCCCACCAGTGGTGGGACGGCTGCCATGGTCGTAAGTGTGGAAAAGCCAGCTCTGGTGGCTAAGTGGTGGAGCTCTTGCCTCACAATCAGGACCCTGAGTTCAATCCCAGACAGAGGCAGAGATTTGGAACAGACTCTCCTGCTCGAGCATGGGGTTGGACTAGGTGACCTCCAAGGTCCCTTCCAATTCTGTTACTCTATGAATTATAAGTCACTTTTTTTTTTTTTGGCCAGTGCTGCAACTTCAAACAGTCATTAAATGAACTGTGGTAAGTTGAGGACCAATTGTATTTTGTCGAAGCTTTATAGCAAAAGCCTCCAAATAAATTATTCGTGGATCACGCAGCAGAATTTGTGGGTTTTTTTGGCCGTTGCCGTGTTTTATTGTTCATTTTGCCATCTGAGAGTCCTCTTTGGAATGGAGACGTTCCATTTTTAGCCCTGGTTCGATCCCATTTCTCTCCATCTTCTTATTTCGGGCTTTCAAAAAAAAAAAAATCTTCAAAGAGACGTTTAAAAAATGAAATGGCTGCCCTTTTGAGCTTGGATTGAAATAGAAAGAGATGAAACTGGAGAAGAGGAGAAACTGGGGTGGGGGCTGCGAATGGGCTTAGTGTGGGGGGGAGGGTGAATATGGAGAGATTCTCTTTTTAAAAAAAAAATTGGGGTCCTTCTGGAAAAAGGTTTTTTGGGGACCTTCTGGGGCACTTAATTTTTTTTTTTTTAAAGAAAAAGCAATCTCACCAAATCTGTCTTGACATTGTTTCAAAAACCACCTGCTTTTTCGAAAGAGAGTATCTCACCTCTTTTGTCTTTTATAAATCATTTTTATGAAAAGTTTGACAAAGAATATAAGAAGCAACCCAAAGAAGGAAGGAGGGAGAGAAGGAAAAAGGAGGGAAAGGAAGGAAAGAAGGAGATGGCAGAAAGGGATGAAGGAAGGAAAGAGAAAGGTAATAAGCAAGAAGAAAGAAAAGAAAGGAAAGAAGGAAGGAAGAAAAGGAAGAGACAAGGAAGGAAGGAGGGAGGAAAGGAAGGAAAGAAGGAGAAAGAAGGTAGGAAGGGATGAAGGAAGGAAAGAGAAAGAGAAAAAACAGGAAGAGAAAAAGAAAGAAGGGAAGAGAAGAAAGAAAGAAAAAGGAGAGAGACAAGGAAGTAAGAAGGGAGGGAAGGAAGAAAGGAAGGAAAAAAAGGGAAGGGAAGCAAAGAAAGAAGGAGAAGGAAGGTAGGAAGGGATGAAGGAATGAAGGGAAGAGAAAGATAAAAACAGGAAGAGAGAAAGAAAGAAGGGAAGGAAAAAAGAAAGAAAGAAAAGGGAAACAGAAGGAAGGAAGAAGGGAGGGAAGGAAGAAAGGAAAAAAAGGAAAGGAAGGAAAGAAAAAGAAGGAAGGAAGAGATGAAGGAAGGAAAGAGAAAGATAAAAACAGGAAGAGAAAAAGGGAAGGAAAAAAGAAAGAAAGAAAAGGGAGAGAGATGAAGGAAGAAGGGAGGAAAGGAAGGAAAAAAGGGAAAGGAAGGAAAGAAGGAGAAGGAAGGTAGGAAGGGATGAAGGAAGGAGGGAAAGAGAAAGAAAGGAATGGAGAAAGAAAAGGGAGAGAGACAAAAGAAGGAAGGAGGGTGGGAAGAAGGAAGGAAGGAAAGAAGGAAAAGGGAGAAGAAAGAAGGAAAGGGTGAGAATAAGAAAGGAAAGAAAGAAAGGAAAAAAAGAAAGAAACAAGCAATACTATGGGAGGAGAGAATTATAGCCGAAAGAAAAAAGCTCACTTTAAAATTAATTGCATTTGAACTGCTCCTTAATTGCATTTGTATTGTATTTGAATTTGTTTTGCTCTCGACTTTGATGCTGCTAGTTGGTTTGGTTGGTTGGTTTTAATTTTGCATTTTCAGTGACCTTGCAAAAAAAATCACCAACGGTCAAAGAAGGGAGCCAATGTGGTCCTTTTTTTCTATTACCCAGTTTTTTTCCCCCAATCCTCAAAACCACAAATCCTAAGTGCATCTTTTTTAAATCCATATCATGCCCCCCCCCCAAAAAAAAGTCTACTGTGTTGTTGTTGTTTTTCCCCTTCTTCTTTCTGGTCTTCATTTCCCCTTTCAGCAAAGGAGGTTTTCCAAACTCAGCAGAAAGCCTGGAAAAAGGGCTCTGGATATCACACAAGTTTTTGCTTAGCCGAAGCCGTCGGTCTCTAATTTCTGAATTGCTTTGGGGCAACTTTCTCTGGCAGGTCACAGCCTCCAGACACCGTGGAGATTGCAGAGGAAGCAGTTTCCAAAATATCTCCTGGACTTTAGGTGGCTTCTAAATAGCTTGGCCTCATCTGTTACGTGATTCTTGTTGCCACGATATAAAGAAAGAGGTTGAGACTCTGGAAAAAGTGCAGAGAAGAGCCACAAAAAGCTAAAACATACCATGAACGGTTACAGGAATCGGGGATGTCTCCTTTCATGAAAAGAAGGACTAAGGGAGACATAGAATAACAGAGTTGGAAGGGACCTTGGAGGTCTTCTAGTCCAACCCCCTGCTTAGGCAGGAAACCCTGCACCACTTCAGACAAA
>BHFT01039351.1:0-18795 GCA_004320025.1 Laticauda laticaudata
AGGCAGTGAGTACATCGCGTTTTGCAATGGATGGCAAGCTTTTTTGTCCGTTTTACATCCTCTTTGCATCCGTTGGTTCGGTGTGACATGGGCTTTAGGCAATTTCAGGTCTACCTGGGAGCTAATATTCTGTGGCTTCAGTCTGTCCAGCCTGAACTTAAACACAGAGGTTAAATCTTTTTCCCATTTCCCTTCCTACCACAGGTAGTCATTGACTTACAGCCATTCATTCAGTGACTGAAGTTAAAAAAACACTGACAAAGCGTCTTATAACACATTTTCACACTTACAACCGTTGCAACACCCTCACATGATTACATGATCAAAAGTCAGACTGGTTCATATTTATGATGGCTGCAGTGTCCCAGGGTCATGTGCTCACCTTTTGTGTCCTTCTGACAGGCCAAGTCAATGACGAAGCCAGGTTCATTTAACGATCATGTTACTATCTTAACACCTGCACTGATTCACTTAACAATGGTGACAAGTAAAATTGTAAAGGGGGGGGCAAGACTTTCTTAACAACTGTCTCACTTAGTATCACTTAGTAACATAAATTTTGGACGCCTTTGTGGTAGTGAGTAAAGGCCTACCTACAATTAAATGGGGCAAAGATTTCTTAAAATATATGCTCTCGAACAGCATGAAGGCTTCATATGAATCCTATTGCAACCTTTGATCCATGTTTTTATTTCTTTATTTGTGCAATTTCTCACACGTTTTGGTATCTTTTCCTTAACTTTCCTTTTCATATATTTTTATGTTTTACTTCTGTTCATATAATTTCTAAAATTAAAAATATGTAAATAAACACAAACTGAAGGAATGACATTTAGTGGGGATATGTTGAAATATTTAATTGTGATGAAAATATCAGATTTAAAAGAGAGAAGCATCTTGACAGCTTGGCAGTTCTGAATTCCATTTCCGTTTTGTGCAGGATAATTGTTTTTGTCCAGGTAGCTTATATCTTTTGTGGTAGGAGTGGATCACCAAAATGGATGATGAAGTCCTCATGTTCCTTTTTGACTGGAGAACCAGGTTGCAATTCTTAAAGTAGAAACAGAACATGAGGTGAAAAACTATGCACATTAATTTGGTTGATGGTGATGGCTTTAATATACTGAAATGGAAGCCTTATACCCCACTCCACTAAATTATTATTCTTATATACTTGAAGGGGCATTTAACCCATACTGAAGTCAGTTGTGAAGCCCAGATCTTTTGTATAACAGTGCATGTAGTTATATAGTGCATGTACAAATGTTTTTTTTTCAAATTCATATCTTCATATTTTGTAAAACATATACAGATTTTATTGCACCTTTAACATTATGAAATTATGCAACAACTGAGAAAAATTAAATGTGCAATATTAATTCTTCAATAATTACTCCAAGTAAGAAACTTAGGAACAGCCTTGTAATGTCTTTGTTTTTTCTTTTGCCTTGATGTAATAATTTTCAAGGGTGCCTATTAATCAGCTTATTCGGCTGTTGAAGGAACACTAAATAAATATTTTGTATTTTTTATTCAGGCAACAGTGATTCCATGAATCATAAACAACTTTGTGGTGGAAAGGAATAAAGCCTGCATCACAAACTCTGTTCCTTACATACTTACCAGTGACAGCAACACTAAAGTACTAAAGGGCAGAACTTGCATTGTAATAACACATATT
Organism: Laticauda laticaudata; assembly: GCA_004320025.1. Lineage (NCBI taxonomy): Eukaryota > Metazoa > Chordata > Lepidosauria > Squamata > Elapidae > Laticauda > Laticauda laticaudata. Next base: position 1,682 of record BHFT01039351.1, read on the forward strand.
TACTTTAGTACCATGGCTAGGAACAGAAACCTAGCATAGCAAATTTACAGTAATATATCTTGCTGAATACAGAAATCCCACTTTACAGTACAAAAAACAAAACAATATAGTGAATTTAAAAGGACTTAATGCAACCTACATACATATATACACACACTCTATTGTGAATTACTGTAGTCGTCTTGGTGTTTTCAAAGCTGGGGAAGAAACAGTTTTTCTATTTCCTAATGGCAGATGCAAGTTGACACCACTAACATGTAATCATGACTTAATACATTCAATCTAGCAATCTTCACCTAAATTTAATTTATTGACTTTCATGCTTTTCTCTTAATTTTTTCACCACTTTTGGTAACCTCCTACATCAAAGAGAATTCTGGAGAATCTGAAAATTTGCATATTTTTAAACTATTTTGTTTAGCCACAATTAATGTATTATTAATTGGTGGCATAGTGGTTAAGAATGCAGTATTGCAGGCAAACTCTGTCCACATTTTGGAATTTGGTCCTAACCTGCTCAAGACTGACTCAGCCTTCCATCCTTCTGAGGTTGATAAAATGAGGACTGAAATTGTTAGGAGCAATAGGCTGACATTTGTAAATTGCTCACAGAGTGCTATAAACTAAAGCACTATGAAGGAACATATAAGTCCAAGTTCTATTGCTATTATGTATCTTTAAGTTCTTTATCCTTAATCAGTTTACCAGAATGACAAGTTGACCAACAGCCATTATTTTGTTATTTACCCACTGCCTAATAAAATATAACATCTGATTTTATCTCCCAATGAATCTTCCATCATGATAATTTTTACTTACTTTACTTTATTGATTAGCTCTTGGACCATATCAAAGTGCAGAGTTCCAGATTCTATTACTAAAATCTGATTAAAACAATTTAAAATGGAATTGGAATAAAATACAACAATTTAAGATAAATAAAAACAAATAAAAACATAATAAAATTATATTTCAGTGTTAATTTTGAAAAAAGGCAACATTTTTCCAGGGTTAGTACACTTGTTATATATATTCTAAAATACTCTTCACCATAACTTTGTGCATTTCTTTTGCAATATGTGTTTTTGTACAATTTCTTTAAAGTTTTGAAATACTGTTTTTCTTAATTGTCTCATTCAGTGCTTGCATAATGATACACGATTTTACTTTATGAAAGTCTTTTATACCGACAATTTCTAAAGCTGTTCTAAAGAAAGCATTCTTTTTAGTTGTTATTCTAACCATGTAATGTCTAAACTTGGGGGTCACTATTGTCATTTACATTTCCCCATATTTTTACAATGAAAAAAAGCACATAACTATATTATCTTCTAGCTATATCCTTATAAGCTATTTGCTGCTTTGTAGCTTATCTGAAAGAATGGATAAAGTATTTTTCTCTGAGCAAGGCCATAAGGAATCACATTTTTTTCCATAAAAGATCTTACAACCTCCAGATAAAAAAAGTCTGTTAATAATATTAAGAAACCAACTTTTTATTCACCCTGAACCCTAAATCTATGTCCATCGTGTCAGAGTATGTCTCTCCCAGAGATTATTTTGGTTAACTCATTGGTCCAAACTCTACAAAGTTTATATCATTTAAAGGAAGTGAGAACTCTGCTACTCGGCTTTGTAAACCATGGTTATGGCTTAACTTGTGCGGATCCAATTCTGATTTCTTAAATAAGCCATAATTAAACCAATTAGGATCTACTGTGATCTCTAAAACCAACTCTGACTTATTTAGGAAGCCATATCATCATATTCTATCCAGGCTGTATTGTAGCTGGAATAATGACTTCTGAGGGATTGTCGTATATGGAGTGCTGTCTACTGTCATTTACCAATAGTCCAGAGTTCTGCACTCCAGATCTGGTAGCCTTAGTTTCTGCTGCATTAAAATCATGTACAGTTAACAGATGATGAAGATGTTCTTGTAGCTGGTTGTCTGCATGAATATACATAGTATAGTATGTTCTCCTTGCCAAATATATTCACTCATTGTTTTAATTGGCTTTGATTCTACTGTATTGTCCCTGATTTCTTTAAATTTGGCAGTTATATAAATGCCGCATTGGCAAACTTTTTAGAGATTCAGCAACATAATTAAAGGCAGTTCTTGGTTCTAATCTAATCCTTTCCCATGCCTATACATGGAAGAATACTCAATTTGCTAGATGTAATTTAGATTCTTAGTAAGGAAAGCTTCACAAAAGGTTAATTCTCAGCCGCATGGAGGGAATCTACAGTGTCAATGTGTGTACATTAAAGTGGGTGGAGATGTGATCAATAGTATCACTACTACTGATACTATTTTCAGCAATATTTCTTGCACACTTTCGTAATCCTTTCATGCAATGAAACAAGATAAAATTGGTGGCAGAAGAAATTAAGACACTTTGCTTCCATCCTGCAAAACATTCAGTATATTTTTTTTGTTGGAAATATCCCTAACTAAGGGAGAGATATTAAAGCAGCAATCCTATGTTTATTCCCCTGACATTATGCTCGAGAAATGCAGTAGAATGTACTATAATTATCAATAAACACTTGTAGATGAATCTATTATTAATTTTCAAGTTACCTGGTCAAAGGACTTCACGCCAAGGTCCCAAATTAATGCTAGGTAGATTTTCACATGAAACAAAATCTTTAGGAAATTTCCCAAGTAGAAAAGGATCAAGGGGTGCTTCCGTCAAGCCGGTGTTATCACAAATAAGTCTGGATAAAGAATATTTTCCAAGCTCCCGCCTTTGAGCATCAGTAAAAATGTTGATGTTCTCCCACCAAAATCTGCATGGGAAGAAGATCCCAATACAATTACAATCTGTCAATGTATATCCCAATTTCATAGGACTAAATTTGCTGTTATTAAAATATGTATTAGGACATGGCTAGCAATGGATTAAAATTTGTGTAGAGAGTAGAGTATTATAAAATAGGATCTCACGAATGACTAAGGATTATATGTTGCATTGAAGGATATGGAATAAAAATAATATCATGGATTTAATGGTATAGAATTAAGAACACTGAATGCAATTCAACTTTACCATGTGGGAGAAATGTAAGGCACTGAAGACGCAGAGCACTAAGCATGTGGGTGTTTGTTAATACTGCTCCAATGATATTTTCCTGCTACAAATATTTTGATATTCTCAAGTGCTTTCAACTTGAACACTGAGAAGACTTTTTGTACCATAATTGTATCCATTTTGGCTTCTATCAAGCAACAGTTCCCTCGTAAAGCAGCATCCTGGTTCACATGGACTACATTACAAGTATATTTGTCTTCTCCACTGCAGATCTTTGCACTCCCCCACCTTGTTCATGTCAGGAGTACTGTTTAAGGCACTTCCTGGTTGAAAAGATTAGCTAGTGATATCACCATTGCCCAGGGGATGGTCATGGGGGCTCCTATCATGTCCCTGCCAAGGAGCTGGAGCAAATGATGGGAGCTCATCCTCTCACACAGCAGCACTCAGGTCTCAAATGCCAGCTTGTTAACCTCCAATCCAGTGATTTTTGCACCGATATGTGAGCATCTGCAAAGAGATCACTGGTGCTATGTTGGCAGAAGATGTTAACTATGTAATGGGGTGTTGAGTCCTTGTGTTCTATTGGGGATCTTCAGTCCAATTCCTTAAGTCACTGAGGGTTTGTTACTCCTTCTTGGCAGAATATGTAACACTAACATGTTTCATGATCGGGGTGGTGATGGTAATAATGATGATGGAAGGAAGGAAGGAAGGAAGGAAGGAAGGAAGGAAGGAAGGAAGGAAGGAAGGAAGGAAGGAAGGAAGGAAGGACGGGCTTCACTGTGCTGAAGCTCACTAAACCTATTGAGTCCAGATATCTAAATGGCTCACCCTGTCTGTTCTGTAAAAGCAAGTATAATCCAATAATGCAGGTACAATAAGCTTACCTATCACCATCTCTCAATGCTTTCATTTGCTTTCCAATGATACATGCAAACAAGGGACCCGTTCTGGCATCAGGGTGAATATTTTCTACTATTCCACCCAGCCAGACATCAATATTGTTGGGGTTTTTATAGAGTTCCATAATTCTTCGGACCATGGTTTTATTCTCTATTGCTGTCATCAACTCCTGTTCTGTCCTTAGTCTTGGCAAGTCACAGAATTCTCGCCAGTCATTATAACCTACAGATATTTCATAAACAATAAGATTCAAACACAGTTCTCTTTTTTAGATATACAAAATTACCCTTACCATATTAGCAATGCATCAGTTCTAAAAAAAAATCTGAACCCCTGTCTCCATGAAATAATAATTTTTGTACCAAAAACTTTTTGTAGAGTGAGAAAATTGGGACTATATGGATACAACCATGCAGTTTTTGTGGCAAGTTATGCGGCAGTACCATCTTTTGGGAATTTTTTTTTCCAATTTTCTTGTCAAGCCTACAACCCTGTTTTTTCCTCATGGCTCCCGATCCATGTGTAAACTGAGCTTAGAGCAACAGTGGACTTTTTCTAATATTTAAAAAAAAATACTAGAAAAAGTCATTGCTTTGTCTTGGCATAAAGAATATATTTGTCATATTGGAATCCCATCTGCTCGCTCAAAAAATTACATTGGCTCTGTAGCCTATCTATCCAATGTAATGTTAGGGCCAAGCATTGAACTAGTTTTGATTGAAACTAGCCCAAGAATCAGAATAAAAAAGCTTTGGGAGGGGATTTGAGATATGGTAGGTTTTGCCAATTCAAATCCACAACCCTATGCAAATGAAGCTGTGGGACAGTAAATATTTTGCATGGGCCTTATCTTACATTGTGCCAATAGAACATTCAGATGCTCTCTGATTCATCAGCACTGTATATAGATGCGATTTCCCTGAAAAAGACTGTTGGAGAAATACCGATGGCTGTGGTGCAAAACTGTAACTGGATTTGTTCATAAGTCCCAGTCTAGCTTGGTCCTGCTTATCATAATGGCAAACCAATCACTAATTTGATTTAGGGCTTTTCAAGACAAAGAGACTCAAAGATGTCAAGCTTACTATTAACAGCTAATCTTCAGGGTCAGAGTATTACAGCAGCTGATATTCTACTAATTAAAAGAGAGGAACTTGTATTTAGATGAATTATATAAATTATTGAAAAGAGATTGGAAATTGATGGCAGTGGGTTGAAAAACTAGAGCTCTGAAAGCATGAATTGAATGTTTTATCTGATATTAAAAGTTTTAGTTAGGGAGGAAAATGAATACTGTATGAAAGAGAGAACTCTACCCAAAACAGATTAGGCCTGTATAGATTTTAAGGCTGTGATGGCGAACCTATGGCAGAAGGGGCACGCAGAACCCTCACTCTCTGGGCACTTGCCCCAGCTCAGCTCTGCCATACATGCGTGCACGAATGCCTCCTGCCAGCCAGCTGGTCTTCAGGTCTCTGCCATGTATTCACAGGGACGGGACGCACCTGGGGGTTGCGCATGCATGCGCAGGGTGGGGCACACATGTGGGAGTCATGTGCACATGTGCAGGGATCACAGGGGGTCACACATGCATGTGCAGGAGGTAGAGTGCATGTGTGAGGGATGTGCATGCTGCATTTTGGGGATGCACATGCACGCTTTGGGCACTTGGTGCCAAAAAGCTTAGCCATCACCATTTTAGGGCATAGTTTGGAAAAGATGCATTAGAAAATGCAGGAGAGGAAGAGTAGTATACTTGTCTGCAGCTCTTTAAAGCAGCCACACTTTTATGTGTTCACACAGTTACTCTCTGCATCCACCAGATAAGCTTTAAAGAGTTGTAGTCACATGATACACTTGCACACCTTAATGGGTGTTTTTTGGGGGGGGAATTGAATTGGAAAGTAAATACAGGTAGTCCTTGACTTACGACCACAATTGAGGCCAACACTTCTGTTGTTAAGTGGGATGTTTGTTAAGTGAGTTTTGGCCCATTTCATGACCTTTCCTGCCCTCGTTGTTAAGCGAATTGCTGCTGTTGATAAGTTAGAAACCCGGTTGTTAAGTGAATCTGGCTTCCCCATTGACTTTACTTGTCAAAAGGTTGCAAAAGTGATCACACCATCTTGGGACACAGCAACGGTCATAAGTATGAACCAATTGCCAAGCGTCTGAATTTTGATCAAGTGATCATGGGGATGCTACAAAAGTTGTAACTGAAAAATGGTCATTTTTTTTCACTTTTTTTCAGTGCCATTGTAGCTTTGAATGGTCACTAAATGAACTGTTGTAGGATGAGGACTACCTATAATAAGAATGATTAAAATCATGCCTTGAAATCTATTCCTGTAAACCCTGGTTACTCCTTCAATGTGCACAACATACACCATAATGTTAGAAACAATGGATGGAAACTAGTCAAGGAGAGAAGCAACCTGGAACTGAAGAGAAACTTCCTTACAGTGAGGACGATTAACCAGTGAAACAGCTTGCCACCAGAAGTTGTGAGTGCTCCATCACTGGAGGTTTTTAAGAAGGGACTGGACAGTCATTTGTTTGAAATGGTATAAGATCTGCTTGAGCAGGGGGCTGGAATAGAAGACCTCCAAGGTCCCTTCCAGCTCTATTCTGATTCTGGTGTAACTGCCACAGGCAAGAACTATAAGCTTATGACATCTTTGCAGCAGAATCTATCAGTCAACTTGTGAGAAAGGTGGCTATAAAATAAATGTTAAATCTTCTCCATTATATCCTTTGATTGAGTGGTGCCGAGGCCTAGAAGTGGAGCTCTCGTCTCACAATCTGGAGGCTGTGAGTTTGATCCTAGGTAGTGGTAGATATTTCTCTCTGGGCACAATGACTACATATCTGCTGCAAACTCTGCATTGGTGACAGGAAAGGCATCTGGCCAGTAAACACTCAGCTCCATTCATTTGCCCCGACTTCATCCCTATGCAAGGGATTACAGGGTCATTAAAGGACAAAAACAAAATGTCCTTTGATTATCTTCTTAATCTTCTTATTTCTCATGAACGGAGGCAGAGAAATGATAATTTCTTCAACTTTTGGACCGCTATTTCTCTGCTATCATTTGCTTTGGTAGCATGCATTGTGGCACCATCTACTTGATCTGTCCCGAAGTTTGATCACTTCTACGATAAAGTAAAGGCAGCATTGCATGAAACTCATTTTACCAACCCTCTCAGGAAAATAATAGCTTTGAATAATCATAACTGATATTCAAGCCACAGAGGAAATATACACCATCTTTCGTCATAATATTGACATAGAATATCTTTTCTTTAAACCAACATACCTGGGAGCCCATGATCACGTCCCCGTTGTAAATCAAGTGATGATAAATCCAAGGAAGCATTGTTAGACAATACAAAGAGCTTCTTCGTTAATTCTTCATTCAGCAGTTGATTCTGGACCTGAAGTTTTGCTGCAGTTGTTAGTGTACCTCTTAACAAGGGATCCAAACCACCTTCGACCACAAAAATAATTAGCATTTATATGAAGCTAAACTGGTTGAGATGAGTGCTTAAACATAAGATTTCATCAACGATCCAAGAAAAATAACTTACCTGTCCTTACAACTTTTTCTTTAATATTATTAGGTCAGTTATAACCAGTGGTGGGATTCAATTTTTTTTTACTACTGGTTCTGTAGGCATGGCTTGGTGGGTGTGGCAGGGGAAGGATACTGTAAAATCTCCAGTCAGAGATGAAAGTAATATGGTAAAAATCACCCCTACCTCCCCCCCCCCCAGAGACAGCAGATTACACAAGCCATTTAATGGCCTCCATCCCGCTCTCAGTTCACCAGGCCCGTTGCAGAACCAGGTCTTCAATGCCTTTCAGAAGAGAATCAGAGTAGGGGGCCGGTGTAATTTCTTGGGGAATTATGTTCCAGAGGGAGGGAGACACCAAGGAGAAGGCCCTTCTTCTGGGTCCCACCAGGTGTGTCTCCCTCAAGGATGGGACCTGCAACATTCCCTGCCTCCCTGTTCTGATGGGTCGGGTAGATGTGACCGGCAAAAGAAGGTCCCTCAGATAGTCTGGTCCCAAGCCATACTATACTGTTTAAGGAAACAAAGGTTGCTGGTGGCACCTGTCTCACAGCCCTAGACCACCCTATATGAAGAAGATTTAATGCTCTCTGTGCTTGCAGACTTTTCATTACTAGGTAGCATCATCAATGTTCCCTAGTTAAGTAGTTTGAGTGATGAAACATCTGCAAGAAAACAAGCAAGTTCAGGGGACATCAAGGACCCTTCATTTCAACTCTAAGCTACAAACATTCTCCTTCATTGATCATGCTGTATCTACCTCTTTAGAAACAAGATATCAATAGTGAAGCCTTTCTGATATTGCTGAGCTACTACCCACAAAACCTTCACTGTTACTGGCTGGATTTGCTGGAAGAGATCCAGCAACATCTGGAGGATTTTTTCTTTCCTATTCCCTGCAGTATAAATTGGAGGTTTAGGTATTATTGATACCCAGTTTATAATACCACATTGTAAAAAATTAGTCTAGACCAGGGGCATCAAACTCAAGGCTCACGAGATGGATCTGCCCCCCACAGCCTGTTTTTGGCCAGCAGAGTGCTGCAGGAGGCCATCCAGACCAAACATGGGCTGGGGGGCTGCACAAGCCCCCCCATGCCCCATTTTGGCTGGCAAGTTGGTACAGGAGGTGTCCATCCCGTCTTCCCCCCTCCCCACCCTCTGGCCCATGGGGAAGAACTACAATGCTGATCTGGCCCTCAAAGAAATCCAGTTTGATACCCCTGATCTTTGAAATAAATAAAAAAATATTGAAATAATTCAGAAAGTATGAGCTTTGATTGTATTTCATATAAACTTTGCAGCGTGTACACATATCCTTATTCCACCCTGGACTGTAAACCATTTGACAAGCCAAATTTATTCCAAAAGCCAAAATAAATGAAAATTTGTCAGAATATATTCAGGAACTGAAATAGAGCATGGTAACAAGGTCAGCCAATGAATAGGCACAGCAACTAAATCAGCCAATGAGAACTGTTTGAAAACTGAAACTAGAAATAGCCTAGGAAACTGAAACTAGCAGTAGCCTCGGCATGGCTCTATGTTAAGCTCTGCAGCTCTGAAGCTATGGTGGGCTCTGAGTCTGTCTATTGGAAATGAAACTGCTTCTCTCCTCTGCTGTGTATAATGCTTGCCTGCTGAACTAAAGTGAAACTGATGTCTGTTTCTGAGCTGCTGAAGTTGCTGCTGAAGCTCTCTGCATTTGTAACATATCTACTTCTGTCTGAGTTTGCTCCATGTTGGAGAAATCTACAATTGGTTTGTAAAATCTACTTATTATGTTTATAAAGATGTAAAATGAAGCATCAGTCATCTGTGTTTATTTTCCTTGAGCTGAATTAATGCTGCAAAACTCTGAATAAAAAGGGTGAGTAATTAATTCTACCAGCTAGAAACAGAAAACCAAAATGTCAGCTCATGATTCAGCAGTCAGAACAATGTTAAAATGAAAACAAAACCTTTTTGTTGAAAGAAAATTCAATTAGAAAGAATATTGTTGTGATGTTAGTGGATCTAACCGCATTACATAAAGTACCTTCTTTAATGAGTCTCCAGGGAGTGAAAAAAACCTCATGCAAGTAAAGATTAGGAAGAGTTGGGTCTTCCTTATACTGTGCATTGAGCCTCTTCACCAGTGGATGAATTGCAGCATGAGCAAAGCGAAAGGCTGCGGTCGAAAATACGTTGGTAACTGTTGGATTGATTGTGGGATCATAGCTTTGATAAGGACCAATATATTGTTCGAAAGCATCTGGACCAATGATCTTGGGAATGTAATCCCTGATGGTAATAATCTGAAGGAAGAAATAAGAAGGAAAATAAGAAAACTCCCTCAATCGTGTTTTAGGAAGGACAAACTGTTATCAAGAAACGTTAAACTGTTTTTATCCAACATTCCCAGAGAGAGTGACACCTTGGACAATATCAGACGGCAGAGATGCCTTCAGATAACAAATGGTCAAAATTGGGAGCATCCTATCAAATTCTGTACCTGTCAACAGTGGTGTTCCCCAAGGCAGTTTCCGACCAATTCTCTTCATTACTCACATAAAGACCTCTGGATCTATCAGAGCAACTGTGTCTCTTCGCTGATATGAAAGTATTCAACACCACAGACAATTACTGTACTTTTCATAAAGACCTTGACTATGTTCAGAATGGTCAAACAAATGGCAACTTCAAAAGACTTAACAAATAAATGCCTTGTCTACATATTGCAAAAAAATATCAAAAAAAAATACAGGCTTGAATATCAAGACCTTGTTGATGATCCAACTCTGTCAAGGACTTGGGTACTCAATCTCAAATGACCTAAGGGCAAGCCCACTGTAACTACATACAAAAAGTTAAGAGTTGTAACCTAATGATATTGTAACTTTTCGCGGAATACACCACTAACTAGAGCATACAAAACTTGCTTGACCAATTACCAATTACGCTCATCATCTGAACCCACATTACGCATCTTTTATATAACACAGTTGAGAAAGTCCAGAAATTATTTCACAAAGTTCTCCACTCCTCTACCATTTAAATACTTATGCACCAGACTCAAAATTCTAACCTAGAAAGCTAGAACTACACTCCTTCAGTCCCATCTAGTATAGTATATAAAATCTACATGCAAGTCTTCAGTCATGAATACTTCAGCTTCAGCCATAACAACACAAGAGCAAACAATAATACAACTCAACGTTCATCGCACCAAAACTGGGATTCAGGAAATATACTTCAGCAAACAAGTGTCGTGTCTGGAATACTCTACCTGACTCTGTTTCTTCCCAACCTCAAAAACTTTAACCTTAGACTGTCTACTATCCAAACCTCACCCCTTCTAAGAGTTGTAGGGCGTGCATAAGGCACCAACATGCCTATTTCCCTGCCTATTGTTCTTATTTTTCAAATTTTCTTATATGTATTTCTACATGATCATATATGAGCTGTGTTCAGCATGGCTGTTAGTTGTTTTCTAAGTATTAGCTAAGTTTATGGTGCTCTATGAGCGACTATGGTCTGAAGTATGCCTTCTTTGTGTATTTTTGGAGCCGATAATTTGGGCATCTAGAAGATTTTTCTCTTGATGATGTCTGTTGATTGCTTTGCTTATTGGTTTATTAATTTCTTCTGGTTAATTTTTCTTGAATTTGTGGGTCTGTGTTTATAGGTTGTATGTGATCTTGGAGTATCTGTCAATTTGTTTCCATATCTTTCTGTCCCATTACTTTGCATTCCTTTTTCAGGAATTATTATGCTTATCATTTTAGTTTAGTGCTCTGAATTCTCCTTTTTGTTTAAATTACTTTTGTTCTTGTGCATAAATGTGAGAACCTGGTGTCTTATTCTTCAGCTTCATCTGTATTTATTTTTAGCTGGATTCTACTACATATGAGGATTCTGTTGATTTTTGGTCTATGGCATAATTGAATCCTTTGGATAGACATCTGTTTCTGTTGGAACTAATACTAATTGTTTCAGTGTTGTGAGTTGTTGGTTTCGTCATTTCTAATTTCTTTAGTTTCTTTAAGAGTTTTTCATTTTTGTAAGTGGTTTCAGTTCAGCTTCCAAGTGGTAAGTTGTTTATCTTATCCCAAAGTGAAGTGGATTTGTTGCTCAATTCCAGGTGTAGTGCTAGCAAACTTTGTGTTAACTGATCAATTGGAATCTTTTACTGTGACTTCATTTCTGAGTAAACCATCTCTTTCTTTCAGGAACTTTAGCTCTATGTTCTTATGAAACTGTTAATTTGATAGCATTGGTGTTGCATTGTTCTCTGCAGCTGCATAGGAATTTTAGTCACATAGTATTCCTGCTCTTTTAACTTCCAGCTTCTCATAGCTTTTTGATCTGGCTGTTTATTTCCTCCCCTAGAGGTCAGATATTGTTTTTTTAAGCTTTCGCGGGTACTTATATGTGTGCTGTTCAGCTTCCTTTGGGTATTATCCCACGTCATTGGAGTGCTGTTAAAGTTGTAGCAACGTTCAGCAGAATCTATCTGCCATCATCAGGCTTCTGTATGGATGTGGGTCTCACAGCTTTTGGTTCAAATTCGTATGTACAAAACTCATACCAACTTCTTAAAATGATCAAAGATCTACACGGAAACAGAAGATCTGCTTGTAAGTTTCGACGGGGTTTCACTATCACTCAAAGTCCTGATAAAAGAAACTCTTGAAATCATCAAAAATAAATACCAACCAACTAAAGACCTCATGGAACTAACAGAACACTGCTAACCAACACATATTTCATATACAAAGACAAAGATACAAGGAAATTGAAGGAAGCCCCTATGGATCACCACTGTCACCCGTCATTGCAAACCTGTTCATGGAGAATTCGAATCCAGAGCCCTGGCTAAATGCCACCCACAAACCCAAACTATGGCTAAGATACACGATGACACATTTTGATGTGCCCCATGGAAAAGAAAACCTAAACAATTTCCTAACACACCTAAACAGCACACACCCCAAAATCAAAGTTCACCATGAAAGAAATAAATAAACAACTACCCATTCCTAGATTACTAATCTACAAAAGAACAGATGGCACACTGGGACACACCATATACCAGAAAAACACACACCAACGCTACCTCACACACCCAATCCACCACCACCCAGCACAGATAAATTCCGTGGCTAAAACACTAATTACCAGAACAAACGCCTGGCAGATAAGACACATATAAAGACTGAACTATCCACCCTGACTAAAGTATTGACAGCCAATGGCTTCCACAAAAACAAAATCCCACCTTGACCACCAAAAACACACACGACAAAACAGAGACCTAAGAAGATCAACAACCTATGGAACAGCTGTCTTGCCCTACATAAGAGGTAACAGATAAAATCAGTAGATACTACACAGCGCATCACAATCAAGATTGCTTCAAAACAGACAAAAAAATAGCAGCCATCCTTAAAAACCCCAAAACAAATTGACCTGGAAAACCAAGGCATATACGAAGTTCCCTGTACATCATCGCCCGCACATACATTGGACAGACCAATAGAAGAATAAGTACCCACCTAGATGAACACCAAAATGCCAATAAAAAAGCGAACACACCTCCTCACTAGTCCAACACATGAAAACCACAGGTCACAACCAACTTCAATGGCACTAAACCCTAGCCACTATAGAAAACCCCAGCCACAGAATCATCAGAGAAGCCATAGAGATTGAAAAAAGACCTGAAAGCATGAATAGAAGAGATGATTCCAGCAGACTGTCAATCATTGGAAGCCTGCACTCTCAAATAGAAAGATCTCCCACACACAAAACAGAAAACATCTGAGCACAGACAGACTCCCTCCCTCTGATGCCTCCAACTCGAACACCCCCCACCAGGCACCCAGGTGAAACCTGTCTTCCTAATGATAGCAGCAGTCCTTTCACACGAAGCCAACTGCACTGAAAGCCTCCAACACAGGAACAGAGTTTTGCCAGCCAATCAAAGCACAAAAACAGACAGAAGAAACCAGAAACACTAATCAATCAAACTCCAAGTCCAGTTGAACACAGACCAAAACTCCCAGCCAATCAGAATAGGCAGCCTCGAATTTGAAAACCAAAAGCTGTGAGACCCACATCCATACAGAAGCCTGATGATGGCAGATGAGATTCTGCTTAAATGTTGCTACAACTTTGAAAGCACTCCAATGACGTGGATAATACCCGAAAGAAGCTGAACCAGCAACACAAGTAAGTACCGCAAAGCTAACACACACACACACACACACACACACACCATATATTATATATATTATTTTTAAACTCCGCGGTACTTACATTTGTGCTGTTTAGCTTCCTTCGGTATCATCCCACGTCATTGTAGTTCTGTTAAAGTTGTTCAAAGTTTCAGCAGAATCTCATCTGCCTCATCAGGCTTCTGTATGGAAGTGTGTCTCACAGTTCCTCTGTTTTCAATTTAGGCTGGTCTATTCTGATTGGCTATTAACCTGGGTCTGTGTCATTGACTTGGAGTTTGGATGACTGGGTTTCTGGTTTCTTCTGTCTTTTTGGCTTTGATTGCTGCAACACTCTGTTTTGTGTTGGAGGCTTTCAATGCAGCTTGGTCCGGTGAAAGGACGGCTGCTATTCATCAGCAAAGCTGGTTCACCTGTGCCTGGTGGGTGTTTTGAGCTGGAGGCATCAGAGGGAGTCTGTCTGTGCTCAGGTGTTTGCCTGCCTGTGGTGTGGAGATCTTTCTATTTGAGAGGCAGGCTTCAAATGATTGACAGTCTGCTGGAACATCTATGCTGTTCAGCTTCCTTCGGGTATTATCCACGTCATTGTGTCTGTTAAATTGTAGCAACGTTTCAGCAGAATCTCATCTGCCATCATCAGGCTTCTGTATGGAAGTGTCTCACTTCCATACAGGTGACACACTTCCATACAGAAGCCTGATGATGGCAGATGAGATTCTGCTGAAACGTTGCTAACTTTAACAGAACTACAATGACGTGGGATAATACCCGAAGGAAGCTAAACAGCACACATGTAATTACCCATGAAAGCTAAAAAAAACAGACAGAAGAAACCAAAACACTAATCAATCAACTCAAGTCCATGAACACAGACCAAAACTCCCAGCCAATCGAATAGGCCAGCCTCGAATTTGAAACCAAAAGCTGTGAGAGCCACATCCATACAGAAGCCTATGATGCAGATGAGATCGCTGAAACGTGCTACAGCTTTGAGCACTCCAATGACGTGGATAATCCCGAAGGAACTGAACAGCACACATGTAAGTAGCCACGAAAGCTTAAAAAAAACAACAAAACACCACACAACACACACACACACACACACACATATGAATGAATGAATGAATGAATGAATGAATGAATAAATAAATAAATAAATAAATAAATAAATAAATAAAGTGCAAGCAAAGCAGCCTTGAATTGCATTGGAAACTCTTGCTTTGAGCAACTTGCTTTTAAGTTTATGGCCTCCTGCCTGGTTTATGATGAAGGGCTTCTTTCCTGAATGAAATCATGGACAGATTTTAAGATAACAGGCTCACAGAATCCATCTACTGATGGGGGAGAGGTTAAGAAATAAATCTTGTTGCAACAGTATATAATGCTGGCTCAGCAAAGGCCAAATTACCTGGCTGGAAGAGCCAGCCTTTAAAAAATATATATTATTGCTGCCTTCATATATTTTTCCTCCGTGTGAATCCACAAACAGATTACTGCAGTTGATAGGATCAACCACACACGGCACACACAAAAAATCCTATTTCCAAGTAGGACTTAGAAGATCTCATCTTTGAAAGTCCCAGCAGCATCAACTAACATTTCTGTTTAACCCGTGGAATCTGAAGAAACAATGATTGAATAACTTGTTAGAGAAACTCTGCTGATTTTCTTTGTCAAATGTAGACCACTAATTATTGGACCAACCAATTGCTGAAATCCCTGATCAGTGTCCATGATGAAAAGGATGTGGAGCAGCTGCTGTGTAAAATATTTGGGGAACCTCAAGTTACCGAGCAAATACATTCTTATGTATTTCTGCATTTATATAAAATAATCCTTCAAAGCATGTCATGGATGGTTACACTTCTGAAAAAGAGAATGTGTTGTATTTAAAAAAAGAATCCCAGATACCAATGGCATAGTGGCACAATGGTCAGAATGCAGAATTGCAGGGTAATTCTGCCAACTGCTAGCAGTTCTATCCTGACTGGTTCAAGGTTGACTCAGCTTCTCATCCTTCCGAGGTTGGTAAAATTGAGGACCTAGATTGCTGGGGGCAAGAGGCTGACTCTGTGAAGCACTTAGATAGGACTGTAAAGCACTATGAAGTGGTATATATGTCTAAGTGCTATTACTATTGTTATTGTGGAGTGCCATTGCCATTGGCCAGACCGATTGAGAGTCACAGAAGTCTGAAGTTTCCTTTTGCCCTATTTATCAAGCTTTTTAAAAAAAAAATAAAAAAAAAGTTCAGAGAATACATTTCTAGCTGGGCCTTGCTCTTTCAGTTAGTTTTGTGCCTGTAAGGTTTCCTCTCCCTACTCTGCCATCTTTGAATGTGGCTCCCATCATCCCACATTTGTAAAACACTCACTGAGGGCTGTAAAGCACTATATAAATCTAAGTGCTATTGCTATAATGTCTCTATGAGACCTTCCAATATTGGAACAGCAAGTCTTTCAGCAAACAGCCCATAAGCGTGATGTGGGTATCTCTTTAAATCAGGATGTTTTCAAAAATCCCATCTGGGCCAGACTGTTCAAACTGAGCTCAACTCTGCCTTACATTACTGCAAAAGGGAAAAAAAAAAACCAGCTGATATTCTTCATTCAGCCAGCCTTTCTGGCAAGGAATGGTTCGTATTGTACTTCGGAGACACCCAGCCTTATTCAGCGAAAAATAAATAAATAAAAGCCTTTATCTTTGCAATACAAGAGTGACCTAAATTGAGTGGAGCCCTCTGAAAGGAAAAGCAAAAAGGCAGAAGAAATGGATGGACTGCGGCAAATGATGAACATCAGCTTCAGTGTGACTGCCGTTGCAAACGCCTTGGAAAATTAAAAGGTATTTGGAGAAGAGCAAATGGAAGATTATTTTGCCTTTTTCATTATACGAATTAAATGAGAAACAGTGTAGCTGAGATTAGATCTTTAGCAGGCCACTTTCCCGACGGAATGAAGTAGAAATGAGCATTTGAGCTTCTTTCAGAAATCACTAAATGCCAAAATGGCAGGATTGGTATAATGTTCCAACAAATGCCTAGAATTCTTCCACAGAATTCTACCAGGTATTGACTCCAGAGCAAAAATGCTGGCAGGGTTTTTAATTTTACACATAAGTTGGCTCATAAAAATGTCAATTTAAACATGCATTTGATTATTCATTAAGCCACATGGTTGTTATGGCTAAATTCCCTTTCTATAATTTTGAAACTTGGTCCCTCAGGGAGTCCTCAGAGTTTATGCATGCTGCTTCAACTAGAAAAAATTGGATCCCCAAATTTGGCAACTTTAAGACTTGTGGACTTTAAGGCCCTGTCACACTGCCCAACGGATGCAAAACGGACACAACGGACGAGAAAAATGTTCCATCCGTTGTTA
>BHFT01039353.1:0-66754 GCA_004320025.1 Laticauda laticaudata
TACAATGTAATATATCATATTGTATTAATTGATTTGAACAGAATACACCAGTTGGATTAATATTAATTGCAAAAATACCCATTCAGAATATTATGTAACAAGTTTCTTAATGGAAAAATTAATAATAAAATCAGAACTCTGATTATATTTACCCTTATCCCTTTCACGTAGAATTAAATTAAAAGGCAGCTGTGCTTTCAGTGTTTGTGAAGGAAATAGATAATTATAGAAAAAGTGAATACCAAATGATTCATGGAAAAATAAATATTACTTAGCTTTTTATCAGAATATATTCCTTGTCTGCATGAAATAGAATCAAACTGCAAGCTTATATCTAACTGATTCCTATTCAGTCTTCATATTTGAATGAGTTAAAATGATGAATGTCAATAGAACGTTAATTTTCCTGAGGATAGTATGCAGTTTGTCAGATATGTGGCTCCTTAACAAAGATGGAATTTGACATTAAAAATAGATTTAATAATTTTCTAGAAGTTAAAAGATTTTTCATGATTCAAACTGAAAAGGCAATTTCCCCAAGGGTGGTTATGATTAAATGTGAAAGTAATTATTTCTCCCACAATGATTCAACTGGTTTTCATAATGGTTTAAAACCTGCAAAATATTTTTATTAGGAATATAATTGAGAGAAAAGTAGTAATTGGAAATAATTAATGTATTTTTAAAAGTGATTATCCCTGAAGTCTTTGGATTTATGACAGGACTGAATTTAGATGGGTTAAAATAAAAATAGTTTTTATTGGCAAGATTTTTCTAACATGAAATATTAAAAACTGGATTTTTATAATTTTTTTTTGTATTTTTATATTGTATTTTAACTGCCATAACAGTGGTGGGATTCAAAAAAAATTTACCACTACTGTGAGTGTGGCTTGGTGGGTATGGTGTGGCGTGGCTTGGTGGATATGGCAGGGGAAGGGTACTGCAAAATCTCCATTCCCTCCCCACTCCTGAGGGAAGGTTACTGCAAAATCCCCATTCCCTCTCCATCCCATCAGCCTACATTCCAGCTCCATTCTCCTGCACAGGGCAACAAGAGAAGACCCAGCTGATCAGCTGGGACTCAGGAGGCAGAGAATAGATGGGGGCAGGGCCAGTCAGAGGTGGTATCTGCTGGTTCTCCGAACTACTCAGAATTTCCACTACCGGTTCTCCAGAACTGATCAGAACCTGCTGAATACCATCTCTGTGCCATAAGTTCAAAATCATATTAGGCAGTTATATAAATTGAATAATACAGTTATAGTTATTTTTTCAGCTATTCTGCTGGAGAAAGTATTAGAAAAAGCAACCAAAATTTACTGAAGGGCTGGAATAACTGCCCTATAAGGAAAGAATAGAGTCTTTGAGAATATGTGGTTCAGAAAATCTATCAATAAAGGATGACTTAAGAAAGTGGGTAAGGAGAATTCCATCTCATCCTTCCCAAATTTAGATATTTCTAATACCTTCTAGCAAAGCAGAAAAAGATGTAACTGAAAACAGAGAAAAGCGGAAAAACATTTTCCTTCTAGTCAAGCACACTTTCTGGAAACTTTATGCATTCATGTTCTATCAAGTTGTTGATTGTAGCAACCACACAGATTTTCACCAAGATGATCTACTCCTAACTTGTTCTTTCAAGCCTTCCAGTGGTGCAATCATCACCTCTGTAATCAAGTCTATCTGTACGCATTTTGGGCAACCATACAGAAGAGATTTATTCCTGCTTGATTTTTTTACTTCCCTGCGTTGTTTGTTGCCCTGAAATGCCTGGTGACCTCCCTCCAAGTATAATAATATCTGACCCTACTTAGTACCATATAGGAATGAACATGAATGAATATAGAATATACATAACTATACATTAACTATAATACAACGTATTATGATGGTTACCAGTTTTGAAAGATTGGGCAAATGTTTGAAGGATAATATTATAATAGCTAGTTAGTCATAATAGCTTTATGTTATTTCCAATTTCTCAGTATCTGTTTCTGGCAAAGGAAACTAAAGTGTGTGCCATCACATTGACCTGATATAAGGTTCACAAATTATCTGGTTGCCCATCTTGAAAGCAGTATGTTAAACAAGATGGTACAGCTAAGCAGACTACCCCCTCAACTCGCCAATGCTTTTCTTATTCCATAAAAACAAGACTCAGAGTAGCTTCTTTGTAGCTTTCTTGAGGTCTTCTGGGTTTGATGCATCAAAGTTCACACTAAACCTTAGAGTGATACAGCTGTCTTGGTTCTTGGTTCAGAGTAGCCAGAAAGGAATTTGAAGAATTTGTGAATGATCACTGAATGAGCTACTCAGTCCTACTTTGCTTCTCTTATGACTCTTTAATTCAAGCAACTAGGACAGCTCTTCCCCACAAGACTCAGGAATATTATTCTCCTTTAATATTACTAACTATTACATAGGTGGTTCTCAGCTTACACAGTTCACTTAGTGATAATTCAAAGTTACAACGGCACTGAAACAAGTGACTTATGACAGTTTTTCACACTTACTAGCATTGCAACATCCCCATAGTCACATGATCAAAATTCAGCCGCTTGACAACTGACTCATATTTAAGACAGTGTTCTGACCAAGACTTTCTGAGACAGTATCAATCACACACTTAGTTCCAAGAACTCTCTTTTTATTTCAATGGTTCTGAATTATATTCATTCACAGCCCATAATGAGTCCCAAACAGTTTGTGAATAGTCCAACAGAAGTCGGGTCTTTTCGGGATAAGGATGATAAGCACCCACCTTTATGTCCCTTGAAATACTGCCAATGACTAAATTGATAATTAGCTGTACAAGGCCAAACAGAGCACAAAGTCAACACAGAGCTTCAGAATTTAAACCTATCAGAACGAACAAAGTTGCTTCCTGCAAAGGCTCATGTCCCTTTGCTCCTCCTTTATGTCTTATGGGAAGGGCCAATCATCTCCAAGCTTTACTCCCAAGTCACCCCTTTTGTCATAACTGTTCTTGCCTTCTGGCAGCTCTGTGCAAGCATGCACTGGGAACAGGCTCCCCCTGTTTCTCTGTCTCACTGATGTCAGCACATAACTCTCAGATGGTCCTAGCCCAATCTCTATGTCAGACGCAGATCCCTCATCCGAGTCCTCTCCAAACTCCAGGACTGGCCCATGTTCCTCATGTCCGACTCTGCTGCCAGTTCCGCAGGCCTCCGGCAGACCACAACAGACGGTTGCAATGTCCTGAGATCATGTGATCACCTTTTGTGATGTTTTTATAAGCAAAGTCAATGGGGAAACCAGATTCACTTAACAACTGTGTCATTGACTTAACAACTGCAATGATTCACTTAACAATTATGGCAAGAAAGGTCATAAAATGGGGCAAATTTACTTAACAGATGTTTTGTTTAGCCACAGGAATGTTGGGCTCAATTATGGTCATAAGTCAAGGACTACCTGTACTGTATAAAGGAATGATTTAAATAATTGCCTTGAGTAATAATAGCATACTTCTTTTCACTCTTTCTTTCTTTTTTTTTTTTAGATGACAATGTTGAAAGTGACTTTTAACCCCAACCCTATGAATCAATGCAGAGAATCCTGTAACCAAACCCAAAGCACAGAATGCAATTTCTCCTTAACCCATATTCGCTTGGCTTCACTGAATCAGATCCTGGATCCCTGGGTTTACTTGCTACTTCGGAAGATTTTCGTGCAGAAGTTTTGTCAGATAGCCCGTGCCATTTCATGCTACCCTCAGGACAAATGGAAAGGGCAACATATCATTTTACCCAGCAAAATCAGATGCACAACAGTTTGAATCAACTTTCATGTCAGTACTTTCTTTTAGCTCAAGCATTTTCCTTACTGTGAATCTGGGCATCCAGCACATATCTATTTGTATCCGTAAATTAATTGTGAGGAAGTTAAGGTTAAATGGAGTTGCTTTTTTAATTCATTAATTTAAATATGTCTAAGCAGGGGTAAACCTGATTAGATGAAGGTTACAGACTAATTTTTTTTAAAAAAATGGCAGAAGATAGCAGTGGCAAATCAGTTCTTGAATGCTGCCAGGAAAATTATGTGTCCATGAAATCATCAGCAATTCAAATAATTCTGGTGATCAGCATTGCAATTTTGAACATTTGGGGGGAAAGCACTATGAATAGAAATAGGCTATTGCAATATCAGGGGACATCAGGAAGTAATCATGTTTCCTGGGTCTAGCATATATATGTATTTTTTATTAAATACAGTTAATGTAGGCTCATACTATAGTTAAAATATGTCATGTGATATTTTAATGCAATATTAATTTTGCAAATTAAGTATAATTATCACTGGACATAATTATCCTTGTATATAAAATAGACCATTAACTAAAATGTGGATTAATCAGACTTTCTGTATGTGGCATCTTCCAATTCTTTTGAATTTGCCCTCAGACAATACAATCACTGAGCAGATGGCCATGCATTGCAGTTGTCATAATCTAAAACTTAGGTAAAACTTAAATTGGAGAAATTTGAATTGCATAATATATACATGTTGGCATAACACATGGACTTCATAGAATTTAGTTATTTGAGATGTCAGCAGGCACATAGAGATGAACAAAATGTACATATCATTCAAAAGAGATTATTAAAAGCTAGAAAGGAAACAAAAACAGCAGAAAACATCCTGGCCAGCAATCAACATCCAGATAAGCAGAAATTAATAAAAAGATTGACACCAGATAAACAAGCAGCAACCAAAGATCCTAATCAAGGAACTATCAACTCAGACAATCAAGCAGTAAACAACAGACCAATCAAGGAATCACCAAGGAGAAAACATCACACACACCCCAACACTGACAGGGCAAGCTACTACACACACACACACAGAGAGAGAGAGAGAGAGAGAGAGCGCAAACCCCTTCCCCTCCAGCACTAAAAACGTTATCTAGCCTGATAATGAAACTGCGTGAAAACAATAAAATTCAGGGAGCACCAAAGACTCCACAACCAAATTAGTTCCAGTCAAATTATTTCAATTCCCTCAGTTGAATAAAATATTTTATAACAGATATGTAGGATCACCAAACTTAGACAAAATACTACTAACCTTTTGTTAAGCTTTTGGCTTTGTAACTATACCTGCTTTCAATAGCAACTACAAGTCTGGTTATTCTTTTTAATCAAGCAGCATGATTTTTTTAAATTTTTTTCAGGCTTTCTATTTATTAACTTGTTCTGTTTAGCTATTTCATATTATATTTCTTAAGTATGTTTGCTCATTTAATTGTACCCAAGAACTGTTAAAAAAAGAAAATAAACAGAATATAACCAATTATTTAAATTACCAAATTATATTAACTGTACTTTTCTACAATGAATTGTAAAACTAATTTGTCTTAACATATATTTTTCTCCTATTTCTACTATGTTACAAAATCATGACTTTATTTTTCGGAAAGTTTTTTTTTAAATTCACAAGCCGAATGAGAAACCATGTTCATTTGAAGCATATCCTATCTTGGTGCCACAAACAGTTGTTAATACAAGCATTTTGAAAAACCATTATGTTTCAAGTTTAGTGACATAGTTTGATTTCCCTCCATATTAGAAAAAGTCTAGAAGTTTATCGCCAGTTCTGAACTTGCTTGTTTCTCTTGCTGAAAAAAACTGGGGAATCTTCACACAGCTGTGAAGAGCACTGTCTTAATCAGACTTTCAGTTGCATCTCAGAGTGATCTAGACAAGTTCAGGTCTGGCAGCCTTGCGATCAGGGAAGCAAGGCCATGAAATTTTTGTCTTGGTGCCAAATTTGAATAAGAGCCCTGAAAATTGCTCATCAAGACTGAGCCTCTGTATAGGCTTGAACATCCAATGCTGTGCACCAAGGGCCTTGGAATATCTCCAGTGCTTTATACAGGGCTCTCAGCAGCTGAAGCAAGAGTATCTATCTTGGTATGTTGCTTTTGAGCGGTTCTGTTTAATTTACATGCTACAGTTAAACAATAAAGCTTAAAATTCTCCTTATCTATTGGTTGTTCATTGTTTCTGGATCCTCAAAAGAACCATTTGACTGGCATCAGCTGGATACTTGGCAAAAAAATACTGAGCTAATATTGGATGATCTTCCTGTCGCTGCTGCTGTTGCTCTCAAAAAAAAAAAAATCAGGCTTGGGCTTTATTAATACATGAATGAGATTCCACAAAAAAAAAATAACAACCCAGCATTGTAGGTTAGTTTTGAAAATCTGAAAAAACACCTTGCAGAAAAGAGTAGCAAAGCATTTCTTTATTGCTGTCAAGAAAACCAGATTAATTTGTCCATGTAATCAAGCTTGACTCAAAGGCATGAATAAGATACACTGGTCATACCTTTCTGAAAGAAAATTCTTTATTTTCTATGACACAAATCCTAATTATGGTCATTTTTGATGATGCTAATGTATGATGTACTCCAGATGTCTTGGACCTGGTTTTCACTATTTCTAGCCAAAAGTGGTGACATATGGGAATTATAGTTAAGGTCCAACTCTCAGCTCAGCCTCTGGATTGGCTAGAAAAAAAGATATACCACAAATGTCAAAGAGATAATCAAAGACAGATAGTCTGGAAGCAAGGAACAAAAAGACACAGAAATAATCAAAAGGCCAACATTTGAAAAAGTTTCGCTCATAACCTACGTTGCACAAAAAGTGAAACAAGACTGAAAATACAACTGATTTCCAACAATAGATTAACTTTTTAATTTGTGCTTTAACACTTAAACAGACACTCCGTTCATACCTAGTTCTTACCACAGTTTACAACCAAAATTGTAAACGCTTTCTAATTAATCCTGTTTTTCAAACCACGATTTAGTTCTTCCTAGGAAAATTCCTTTTAGAGAAACACAGTACAGGGAAAGGCTTACTCTGCGGGCCAAAGAACGATTCTTAATCATCCTCCCAGAATTACACAATTCTAAATTAATGCCAGTTGAGTTGTAAGTAAACATATATTATTCTTGTCAGAAGAAGGAACCAATTCAAAAAAAAAATGAGAAAGATCTGGAACTTGTTAGGGATATTATGCAGAATTATGCAGCAGGTTCACTAGCAGGCAACTTGCTCCTTTATATATTCAGAAGGTGCATATAAAGGAAAACTCATATGGAATACAACACAATTTGTGTTGGAGTATGTTTGTATTTATTTGGGAAGGATATTGGTGTTTGTGTACATCTTCTGACACTGTTCCACAGATCAATGAGGGTTTGAGAGTGAAATTGTGGTTGTACTGTAAAATTAGAAGGGAGTCTTAGGAAGAACAATTATATTTATTTGGCTAACAGTGGAATATTGGATACTGAAAGCAGACAAAATTCTAGCCAAAATGGGGCAATTGCCAAATAAGTTGCAAACAAGTAAAAGTGTTTTTAAAATACTCCTAAAATATCAGTAAAGCCTGAACATGCTCATATAAGGATGCAACGTGGAATATATCAGTAATCACAAAATGAAGAATAACAGCTGGAAGAGTAAAATGGATAGCGGAGAACATAATGGAAATATATTTAGTTGGAATAGCTGATGGGTTGTTGTTTTTTTGCCCTCAGTCATTCTGTTTCTCTTTATGTCAGGAAATATCTTTGAAATAATGACCTAACAGGTCGTGGATTGTCTGGGAATATCTAGCATTAAAGAGTTATTGTTACTTCCAATGTAAGTTTTCATAGGTCACTTAATTCATTGTTACGCATGTGAAACACATTCCATTTCTCTTTTTGTATTCATCAAAGGATATGTCCAGTCCCTTTTGCACAAAAATTCTATCATTTGCTAGTTTCTTTTTTAAATGTATGACATTTTAAAATATACTCAGAGGCTGAGTTCACATAATTGGTGAAAATATGCTGTGTGATTTATGATTTAGCATTCATAGGAATGTAGCTATTGTTTCAGCAAGTTGTAGGTGTCACATCATGTTAAGCTAAAATATGTGTATCCCTGAGACAAAATGTGTTACAGTGTATATCTATGTAGCTATATTATTTTGTTAATATAGGTTTAGGGGTTTACAAAGGTGTATAAACCCAACCAAAAAGAAGACCATTCATACAGAAGAGTACACTTTGTCCTTGATATTGGTCTGTTGCTATGTACAGCAGTACTTCAGTTAATGATAGTCATATTTATTGCATTCTTTATTATTGTTGAAAAGAGAAACAAGTATGTGGATTTTATTGCACAAGTCTATTTTGAATGTATTGCCAACGTATAGAATTTTGAGAACTTAATTATAAATAACAAGTTTTTGGAATTCCACTCTACAGATACCATTTTTTAAATTGCTGCTTTTTTAAAAAGCACTAATTTGTTTTTTTATTCCACTTTGAGTTTGATTTTTAATGTGCTTTCATGAAATGTGCTGTTTTTATTTAATGGTTTACAGTGCTGTTTATTGCATTAGATGTGTTTTAAAGTTTTATACATTTAAACTGACTTACGAAAGCAATGTATCTTTGAAAGAAATATATTTAATAAACAGACCCATGAATGAAAAAACTAATCATCTGTGATGTGTGGCATTCTTCTTTCTAGAATGCACAGATAAGTATGTGAATAAGTATAGTATATACAGCATACTATAATATAGAGTGGGCAAAGTCACAATACACTAATGTTTGTGGAAGCTTTAATTCTCATCTTTGAAATTTCCATTTTACGAATTTTTCTATGCAAATGCTATCCTGATATGAGAAAATACTCCTCTGTTGATAAGGAGATTGGGAAAATCAAATCATTGAATATAAAAGTCTGTGAGCTTTGCAGAAATGCTGAAAGACAGCTGCTACTGGCATATCATTTGGAAAAATAATTGATTTTTATATTTAGTAATTCTAAAAGGAAATTCACTGAAAACTAATGATTTATTTATTGATAAATCATATTGATATTACAAACTATAAACTTATGCACATTGACGATAGATTATAGATTCAATGCTGTGATTTTACTGAGATTATGCAACAGACTGATCAATAGGAAACCTATTGCTTTACTCAGTCAAAATACAATATTTTTTCTGAATTCCCATCAAATCAATTTATTACAGCCATAATAACCCTTGTTTCTACAGCCATGTAGCATCCCGCATGGGAGAAGCCATGATGAAAATCTCTGTCCTCCTGATTATTAATGAGTAGAGCCAACCACTGCGGAAAAATCAAAGCCCGTGGAGAATGGTGTGTCCAACCCCACTCTGCAACTGAGCTTCAGGATACTATAACTGATGGCTTTGGAGACTGTTTAAAAGTACAAAAGGATCAGGTGCACTATTGCCATCCATGTCCCAACAGAGTTTAGAACAAACCAATGCTGTCTCTCTCTTCTTCCCAGCCAGAAACCTTACTAATATAAGTTTAGGAAATCCATCCAGAGAATTTCATAGTTAACCTCCTACCACCATCTTAACAACATTCACCACTAAGAAAAGGATGGATACCAGGCAATAATTGCATAGAACTCTGGGATTTTTTTGATTCCATATTCCATCTTTGCCTTGGTACTATAGGCTGGAAGAGTTTTTTTTAAAAAAATTTGCAAGACTATTGAGTCAGAATTCACTTTGCAGAGTCCATGATGATTTTCCTTCAGCAAGGCTTGTTCTTATATTCTGGTTTCCACATCTTAAAAAAAAAAACAAGTATTCCATAACCACTTTCAGACTTTTTGAAGGGAAAGTTACATACCTATGAAGTCAACAATTTTACATCTGACTTATTTAGGAAATCAGATGTGTATATGCTATCAGGACTTGATGATTTGTGACTATAATTTTTCAAGTGTCTAGACTTATTACTCCAGTTTGCTTTCACTGTGTCAGTTGTATCACTGAGATCATAAATACATCTCCCTCCCCTTTTTTTGGTCATCTAGTGGCACAATCATAGGCCAGTGTGCTCCTCACCTGCTAATTTCTCTTTGTGTGTTATATATGGTTATTAAGAAAATAGTACAGAAAATATAGGAAGAAGTTTAAATATATTTTGCTACATATTCTGACAGCAACAAGGATAGTATATGTACAGTGTTGGAAACAAACTAGTACCCCTTCTGAGGAATTAATTCAAAAAATTCTAGATTGTGCTGAAATGGATAAATTGATGTTAAAATTAAAAGAGAAAGAAGAATCAGAATATTACAAAATTTGGGACAATTGGTATAATTGGTTGAATAATAGAAATAAAGATAAAGGAAATAAAATTACAGATAAAAGTACATGAATGTATAAATATAGATATTTACATGAGATTGGTGTGTATAATAATTCGTATAATAAAAATGACACAGTACTGTTAAAGTTAAGATTAATATGTGTAAAATGTGGAAAAGAACAATAATAATAATAATAATAATAATAATAATAATAATAATAATAATAATAATAGAAGTAAAGAGTTTTGTTATTTGCTCCAGAACCACTGAAACATTCTAGCGCTCTGAAAAAGCTTTATGGCTGTTCTCTCTTGTTCTACTCTATTTCCTATATAAAAGGAGTTATTATTTTAACAATATTCAATAATGCCTTTGCATACCTTGCCTCCTGCCCATAACTAGCCTCTGGCCTGTTCTGAAGTATGTAAAAAAAGTATTCATGAAGGAATGCTAAAAGCTCAACTCTGTATCTCAATAGTGTTCATTTAATTTGCTCCAACATCACATCATATCACAAGAGGCTTAACCAGCCAAAAGATCCAAGGTTCCAGTTGAGAAGTAGCAGAACTGGTGTAACAGAGAGCTTTATCCATTAACTAAGGATTGTCAGATTCAAATTGTTCCCAGGTTACTCTGTCAAATGATGTCAAATTAGCTCCATTGGCATTGCATTGTCTAGCTGTAGTTTGACCTGGTTCATACCTGAGCAGTTTTATCTACAAATACTGTACCACAAGAATTCTTCATGGTACCTTCCCTGACATATTACCTTATAAAGGCCACTGGTTAGTGTTCAACAGAGAGGATAAGAAAGGATGAAAATATGTGGCTGCCCATATTATCCCTGTGTAGGCTCAGACATGAGGTTTTAGCAATAACTGGTCAGATTAATTTGATTGATTGATGTATTTATTTATGACATTTAAATTGCTGCCTGGTTGCACATGGTAACTCAAGGCAGCTTACAAGAATATAAAAACCTCATATAAAAAATAAAAGTAATAAAAGATTTAGCTCTCTCTGGCACCTCAACTCCCTAAGCTTCTTACAAAACCAAGGAACAATACAAGATCCGGAAGAGGGAAACAATAGCTCCCTTGGGGGCCCTCTGAAAACTATCAAATTTCATTAGGTACAACAAAGTGCAGAGCTAAATTTTATCTCTTGCCAAATTGCAAGGATAATCTGCTAAGAATTGTGTAAGACGTATTTGCATGTCAAACTTTTAAAATCGAACAATATTTTTATTTTATCTAACCAGCAGATGTTATTGTAACCCTTGCTCAAAACAAATGATTGACTGATTTGATTAACTGATTGCTAAACTGATAGATGCAGTGCAGTTGATAATATTGTTCCCTTATATTATCTCTACTTAGTACATGCCACATAAAACTTAAAACATTCAGAGCAAAAATTGTGAAGTATTTTGCTTGTCCCTTTAGATCAGAGGTGTCAAGCTAAAGAGAGCTTAGATCTGATGTGGAAACAGCAAAGGACCGGCCCAAAGTGCTTCTGTCAGTGAACATGGAGCTTGGGAGGGCCACATGCAGCCCTTCAGAACTCCATTTTCACTGGCAGAGAGTTGCAGAAGGCTGTCACAACCAAAAATGGAGCTCAAGAGCCCGTTTTCACCGGCAGGGCATGGTGCCCCTGAGGTAAAACATAACCCAGATTTTCATTGCTACCCGCAATGAAATTGAGTTTGACACCTCTGCTTTAGATAGACATAATAAGTTGGTGTTTATAACCACTACAGAATATGAAAATTTAGGGTGTGAACAAAAGCCAGATTTTTTTTTACCTCTTTCCAATGGTGTTCAAGCCATTACAGACTTTTTGCATTAACTGCCTAATTCTTGGAATTGGTGGAAAAACTACTCCGACAAAGCAACTCTGATTAATGTTCACCAAAGCTAGGAATCTCCACCTGAGTTCCATTGTAACCTGCTGTTTTGCACAAACCACTTTATCTGAGTGTTTTAAACCCCTGAAGGAGAAAGATAAATCAAAATGCTAAAAAATACAAATATACATTCATATTCTAAATAGTTTATGTTACACTGCTGTAACTTGGGGACCTCTGCAGAAGAGATTTATGGCGGTTGAGAAGCAGCCTCAGAGCTCAAATTATGATGATGAATAATTTAGACTTCTATGCTTGTATGTACAACAAAGCTAATATTTTCCTCTTCAATTCTGGGCAGTCAATTCTGGTAGTCATAGGCAGTTTCTTTTTCCCTGTTGAGGAGAGCTTTTGCCGCAGAATGCAAGGCAATTTTTACTTCCACAATATTCTCCACAATGCAGAGACTTGCTCTGGGTGCCTATGGCATAGTTCAGAATGTGTCTTTCCCACACCTCAGCCAAAAAAAATCACAGCAAAAGCTATTGGGGAAAGTGCTGTCCAAATGCTCATATATTATTATTATTTCACTATCACAGTTTGCAAAAAACATTTTTAAGCAACAGGAATGGTGTGTTTGCAGCCAGAAAGCTTCCCTCAATGCAACTATTCATTCTCTCTCTCCTTCCCTTTTCCAATGGTCCAAATATACACGGTGTGTATTGCAATTATGGAGGTGTTAGCAATTTATTTTACGGTCCTTTTGTAGAATGGGGAGGTGAGAAGGTATTTATCAATTCAGGAATGGTGGTAATTGGAGACAAGATGCTGGCCAAATGATAATGTTTTCCTTTTAGTGATTTGGAGGGAATATTGATTGGCTCAGTGTGTTTCCCAAGTATTTTCAGATTTTCAAAAGCATGGCTTTGTTAGAGACTAGAGAGTAAAAACAGTGAGTGGTATAAAAGCAAGACCAAAGGTAAAGTTCTGCTTTTTAACAATATTAAATTAAATCCAGCAAGATTTCATAACTAACATTTGAAACTATAAGAATAGAAGCCAAACAGAACATGGTCTGGCACATAAGATCTTATTGGAAAATTGAACTCAGATGTCCAAATCACTAAATTTGTCACAATAAAATTTTAAAATATTTCATATGAAGAAATGAACCATGATTTTCACTCAGTTGTGTAGGTTTTGAGAATTCACTTTTGCTGAATCAAAAAATGTAACAATGTACATTTGAAAAGTAGCAATCAGTAAAATCTTATAATGCGAAATTTGTAAAGCCTAGAATAGTAGTGATCTTATTATGGTCAAAACAATCACAGAGATTAATTCAAGTTTAAAAACAGAATGTAATCGTCATATAACTGAAAATACATATTCAACTAAAACTTCTGAAAACCCCTATCTTTGACCACAATTTACATGTGAAAAATGCAATGCACAAAACCTAAAAACATTATAGGAAATGCTCAGTATGGATTACACAGTAAGTAAAAGAAAAATTGTGTATAACAGAAACAGACATTTCCTTATCTTTTCAATCAGTTTTTACTTCAGCATTCAAGTAGTCCTAGACTGTCATAATTTAGTTGATTTTATCAATATAAAAGACTTATTCAGAAGTTTCAACTTATCATTCAAATATCTTAACATAATTATATTAAACAGCTAGAAGATATTTAATTATTATTCTTGGTATCAACTACTACGAATGCTGGGGGATACCAGTGTAATAAAACCAAGTGAATATATCATCCTCTATATTCGTATTTCACAATCTTAACAACTTTGAATTGTGTGGACTTCAACTGTATGCTTTGGGACTGGATTACCTGGAGAACTAACTGTCTTTTTCCAAGAGTCCAGTTCAATCTAGCAGATTGGGCCTGTGGCAGATCCTGTCAACCAAAAAGTGTTGGCTGGCAGAGATTAGAATATGGGCCTTTTCCGCAGTAGCCTTTGCTCTGTGGAATATCCTCCCCTCAGAAATGTCAATGGCCTCTTGGCCTTTCATAAGGCTTTAAAAATATGATTGTATTCTGAAACCTGGAGTGCTGACTGTATTAAGGATCTGGGCTTTACTGTTAAATGGCTAAGTATCTCAGCTGCTGTGTCTATTTACTTGGGATGTTTTATTTTTTTAATACTTTTGGAATTGTAAGCCATCCAGATTCATTGATTGAGTTGGGCAGCTATAGAAAAAGGAGGGAGGAAGGGAGGGGGGTTCACTTCAGGACAATGGTGATATACTAGGACTTGCTGAGAGGAAAGTAAAACTTCATAACACATTTGTTTATTTCAGTGGATTGAATAGGGATGTTCTTCAGCAGAGTAGTTTTGATTTAAAAAAATCAATGAGTCCTGTTGTTAGTCAGTGAAAAATTGTCACTTTCTAATAAAATGCAGAAAGATTTTCTTTTGCCTAATGTTGTTACCAGGAAAACACATTCGATGGTAGTTTTAATCAATAGTTGAATGCTACATTTTGTCCTCCACTCCCTCTCCACAGCAAATTCATATCACATATATTTTGCCTACCAGTTTGTTCAGAGACTATCTGATTATATTTATAAAATCTCAGTCTGTATTCTGTTCAGCAACAATTTTAGGTGTTAGATTTAGACCAGGTTTTAATCCCTACTCAATCACATTGCTCACTAAGTGATTATCGACTAATATTTCAGCCTAAATTACTTTATTGGGTTGTTAACTGTGGAGATACTTCCTAGTTCCTATATAAAAATACAAGTGCTGTTAAAAGAACTCATGAGTCAGCATCTGCAAACACCTAAATAAACTGTTAGGAAGACCTGCTTGAGTTCAGGGGCCATGGTAGTTTGAAGACCTGGGTTTGGCAATTGTTCAGGTATTTGTTTTAAGTGATGGTAAGTAAATTGTTCATTATAGACAGAAAGGCTGTAGATAAATGGATTCCAAAGGTAGCTGGGGAATTCTAGGAGTTGAAATCCACACTTTGTAAAATTGCCAGGTTTGGAAAATATTACTTTCAAGCAAGGGTCACATCATCATGGTGGCATCATGTAATGTATCCAGAGGTGGTATTCAGCAGGTTCTGACCAGTTCTGGAGAACCGGTAGTGGAAATTTTGAGTCATTCAGAGAACCAGCAAATACCACCTCTGATTGGAAATTTTACAGAATCCTTCCCCTGCCATACCAAACATGCCACACCCATAGAACCGGTAGTAAAAAGTTTGAATCCCACCACTGGATGTATCGAGACTTTTTTCCCCTTCACTAAACTGGGCATGTGCGTCACTAGCACTTGATGCATCCAGCCTGCGGGCTGGGAGTTTGACATCCCTGCTTTAAAGGAAGGCAGCAGGAACTAAGAGAAAAGCATGGAAGTTCTTTCCTCTTTGAAGCTACAGAAAAAAAAAACCTAAGAAATATGGAAATAAGTGTGGGGGGAAATGCATGTTCCTGCTTTGCAATGAAGTATACTTATCAGGGATTCTGCTTGTACTGAAATGGAGAGGAAGGCCCATTAGGGAGCAAGGCTTTTGATTGGCAGTGCTCAGCCAAAAGAGTGATCAGGATCTGAAGACCAGAGCCTATAACAAAGTCAAAGCATGTAGTTAGTGACAGCAAACTTAGAAAAACAACCTTCCTTCTTGTTCCTACCTTCTTTCCTTTTTTTCTTTCCGCCCTTCCTTCCCTCCATCCCTGCATAGAATTCCCTCTGCCTCCCCTTTTACTTTGCTGATGGGAAGCTTGAGGGAGATAATAGGAAATCTCAAGTCCAAGGCCAGCAGGCTGGTAAGTGGCTGTTTCTGGCTAAGACAAGGAGCAAATGGAAAGCAAGGGTACAATTCAAATTAGGAAAGATGCAGTGGAATGCAGGTTAGGGAGGGCATGCCACAGTACAGAGTGGGTCCTGAAGGCCATTTAGAGAACTGCAAGAGATACAGTGGTGGTATTCAAAAAATTTCACTACCAGTTCTGTGGGGGTGGCTTGGTGGGGGTGGTGTGGCTTGGTGAGCATGGCAGGGGAAGGATACTGTAAAATCTCCATTTCCACCCCACTCCAGGAAAAGGATACTGTAAAATCCCCAATGGTGAGGATAACCTGCTTTCTGCTCCATTCTCCTGTGTAGGTCAACAAAAGAAGACCCAGCCGATCAGCTGGGACTCCAATCAGGAGGCAGCAAAGAGATGGGGGTGCAGCCAACAAGAGATGGTATTTACCGGTTCTCCAAACTACTCAAAGATTTCTGCTATTGCTTCTCCAGAACCTGTCAATACTCTTCAGAGGTGGTACCACCTCTGAAGAGATGCTCCATGAGTTGGTGGGGGTAGCATAGGTCAGCTGTGCAGGAGGAGCAACATAGGTCAGGAATGGTCAAGCATGAATTTGAGAAGTACAAGGAGAACTTATGGTCATCTACCAAGCCTAATGATAGAGTAGGGATTACTCAGATTTAACATTTGCTGCTTTGCCATTAAAGCTCATTGTTAAAAATTCTAAGAGCAGAAAATATTATTTTTTTTAAAAAAGAATAATGAGTATTCCTGATGTATTTATGAGCAGTTAGCTTGAGAGTGGGGAAAAGTAGATAAGACCTTCACATGTAGGTATGCTGAGTTTATCAATTAATTAAGCCTCAAAGAACAGAGTGTGATTCTGTCATTAAAACAAATTACATTGTTTTTCTGAAATGTTATATTACACTTGTAAATTATTTTGTTACTTAGAAACAGTTTAAGTTGAAATAAAAGGCAACTCATGCATCTGTTTGCCTATCTCCAAAACAGTATTTAAATGATGCATTTACCTATCACTATATTGTGGATATTGATAATAAAGCTAAAAGCTCACTTAACCCATGCTAGTGACTGAATATTTTAATGAGCTTACATTTCACATATGCTTCTTTGAGCATCAGAAATGCCCTGTAAAGTTTGTTATACTAAACCATAAAACAAAAAATACACTTTCAGAAGGCTAATAAACTTGGAGCCAATTTTATTGCAAATCCTGATCAGCATTCAGCCTTTTAGTTTTACAAGCGTCATAACCCACAGAATCTTAGCTTAAAACCAAAAACACATTTAGCTAGATTTGCCGTTTCAGTGCACCATTTGACTAGTTAATGCTATATCCACACTGAAACATGTATTGTTCATACCGCTAACACTACCGTATGTACAGTATGTTTCTGTAGTCTCCAAGATAATGAGTCCTAAAGTAATTACAGCAGCAGATGATGTTCAAAATGTACTTGCCTTACAGAAGTAAGCTGCTCTAAATGAAAGCAATAAACTAATTTTCTGTTCTCAAATGGAGGGTGCTTTCAAATGGGGGTGGAGAGGTATCTAACATGCCTGCTTCAAATGATAATTCCATAATTTTGGATGCATTGCTTCCATTTTATAAATTGATTTCATTTACCTAAATGCAGTCTTCTTGCTCTAGTGTCATGGGTTGTTTTTTTTCCAATCACTACCACCAGTAATTACTGTTACCTTTGCTTTGTCTTTGCACTAAGTTTGAGCTAATAGGAAATCAGCCATTCCTACCTTTTATGCCAGTCTAGCTCATTTCTCCTTTCTGCAGCCACACAATGGGGTGCACCATATAGCCAGAGATGTTCTTGTTGCAACGAATGCTACCTAAAGCCCCTGTCACACTGTACCAACGGATGGAAAGAGGATGTAAAACGGAGGAAAACACTTGTCATCCGTTGGTTAACGCGATGTATCCATTCTGTACTCACTGCCTCCGTTTTGCTTCTTCTCTATCCGTCCAGCATCCGTTTATTGACGTTTCATCCGCTCAGAAAGTTTTGAACTGCTCAAAACTTTTGAGTGGAAAATGTATCCAATGCGTCCGTTCTGCATCCGCTAGGCATCCGCTCGGCGTCCACTCTGCATCCGCTGTATCCATTCTGTGTCCGCTTTGCTGAGGCCCCCCAGAAGCCTAGCGGATATGCCATCCGCTCTCATCCGCTTCCATCCGCTGGGCTTCCGTTCTGCATCCGCTTTCCATCCGCTCTGCATCCTCCCCACATCCGTTCCTTTCCGTGTTGTCCGCTCTGGTTATGCAAATTTTTGCCCCTTTTGAGAGCGGATAACAACGGATGGAACATTTTTCTCATCCGTAGTGTCCTTTTTACAAACGTTTTGCATCCGTTGGGCAGTGTGACAGGTCCTTAAGCATTCAATATTCCAGCAACATTTTCTGTAGCTTCTGATCAGAGCTAAAAGGGCACCAGAAATCACTATTTAATGTTTTGCATGAACTCCCAGCCTCAATCCTTAATCTGGCAAGGCTTCCCCTTCTTTTTTTGTCTTTTGGGAAAGGTTTGTAATGGGTTTTTTTTAATGTTATTATTTGCATTGTTTTAGTATTAGACAAAAAACAGAGAGTAAAATCAACAATAAAACCATTTTTAAAGTGCCAAAAATAAATGAGAATCCATCTCTTTTACCAAACTTCCTCATCAACCAGATTCCTGGCCTCTTTTCTGCCTGGCATCATGGCATTATGGCAGAGGCAATTAACTTATTCCTGCAGCCATTTTAAGATGCTCTCCTCCAGGCAAGTATAATTTTCTCTGCCCTGACAGACGATCTATTCTGCCTCACTAATGAGGACAGGAATGGCATCAGCTGTATAGTTTCACAGCAGGACAAGCTGGGGCACTGGTTCATCATGTATTTCCATTCCCATCAGGGTTCCCACTCCAACTTGCTAGAAAGGAAAAAAATAACACTGTCTTATCATGGTGGAGAAGAGTCAGGCAATACAAGTCTATGAATGAGAGACTTATCACTCTTCCTTCACAGAAAGGTTTTATAACTATTTTGATAAATCAACAGTAAACTGGAAATGACTTCTAGGAAAGAAATGGCAAACTGAAGATGTTTTCCATGGAGAAATAAAGAGCCGGTGAGTGAACTAGCTCTTCAGGATTCCTCTCTGAACAAGAAAAGGACTTGAGATTGCCCACAAGTGCTCCAGAAAGTTGCTTCTTGCATGGAGATCACAAGACAGCTGTGTCTGCTGAGTTTAGAGCTCTGAGAGACCAGGGAATAGCATCTTCACCCAAACCTTGGTTGGCACCTTTACAGATACTGGGTTAGCATACTTCCTTTTCTAATCCCTTTTGGAAATTGCTTGTTAACTTATTTTTAGATATTAAAAACCTTCACATTAGCACATTTTATGGGTGAATTTCTTTCACTTCTTAGCAAGCAAAGTTTTAAATACAAGTTTAAGTCACAGCAAAAGGGTGATTACACTGATTTTGGAATGCTTTGAATGGACTATGGGTCCAGATGCATTTTTTAAAAACATTAGAAATTAATTAAAAGAATCCTTGCAATGGAAAAATACTGTTATTTTGAATTCTTAAAAAAAATGAGACTCAGAAGGTTGGACAATAGAAGGAACTAGAAGATACTAAAGATTATATTTAAAGAAAAAAAATACTTAAATTTGACTTATTAGTATCGAGTGGAGCAAAATACTTTAACAATGTATATATTGGGATATTTGTGAACAATAAACTCAAAAGTTAATTTTAAGAATATCGACCATTATTGATTGACCTGTTTAAAAAAATTTGGAAGAAGAACAGGTTTTACTGGACAATAGTGAGACTGATCTAAAGAGGATTTTAAAATGACAGACTAGAAGAATAACATTGGGAAAAGTTGCTACACTGGATATACAAATTAAATCGGTTGATATCATATTAATTAAAAAGAATGTACAATAACAAACCAAAAGAATGACCTTACTAACTTTCCTATATTGAACTTACAAAGAAGACTAGGATGTTATTTGACACAGTTAGAGATCACTATTGTTAAAAGTAAAAAGAAGAAATATAATGTCGGTCTATTTGATCAAAGTTAAAAAACACTTAATGGACTTTAGCTAACTAGGACCAAATGATGAGTTTTAAGGATTTGTTTTTAGATAAGAGTTGTGATATGGCAATAAATTTACTATTAAAAAAACAATAATTGGAAACAAAACAAATGTCCTTTACCATTTCTCAAGTGACAACTATTGTGGTTGAAGTGCTCTGAAATATATGTGGCTACATGCTGGAGGGAAGTTCTCCAAATTCAATTTTTTTTATTCTGTTCTCTAAGGAAAGGCCTAACAAACAAACCTGAATTGCAGGTTGTGAGTTTCGGTTTGGGATTGATAACTTTTTAGATCTTGTTCTACTTTTTGGACGGTAAATTTGGATGGGGAGAAGCTTCAGATCATTCCTGACAAGTCCAAATAGCTTATGGGTATCTGAACTCTCCAGGCCTGGAATTCTTCCAGGGATTTCAGGACTGGTGCACAATTTGGTGAATTTGTTTATTTATTTACAGAATTTATATAGCCATCCATCTAAGTCTTGCAATTCTTGACTTTTTGGGTTCACAGTTCTTGCTTGAGGAGCAGAAAGCAGTCATAAGACATAGGTCAGCCTTTTAAGACTAATTGCAGATAGTCCAGAATAAGCAATAATGGGCATGCCTTTTAATAGCTTTGCTTTATTAGCTCCACTAATTACCAGTTGGTTTCCAGATCAATTCAAGATGCTGGTTATCACTTACAAAATCTTTCAAGGCATAGTGCCTGGTTATCTGAGAACCCTCTAAATTTCATAGTTTCTACCTGCTTTATGCAATCCAGCAGACTAGGCATGCCCCAGGTCTCGCTGGTTAAATCTAATGGGATCCAGGATTCAGATCTTCTCTCATAGCACCTTTCATCTGGAACAACATTGCCCCTAAGATTTGTCTGGCTCCCACCCTGACCCTATTTAAACAAACTCTAAAAACCCAGCTTTTCCCCCAGGCCTTGGCCAGTGTGCCTGTCAGACTATTTGTGAGATTATTAGCTTGTTTGGTTTTGTTTTTTCCAGATGCCATTTATATCTGGGCTACATTTATTAGTATTTTATACTGTTTTATTCTGTACGCTTCCCACAGTCATGCTGATTTGGATGGCCTGTAAATCCAATCAATCAGTCAATTAAGCACCTCATTGAATAATTTTCACTCCAAATATTAACGTCCAACCTGCCACATTCCAGACAATTTGTTCAAAGTCTTATTAAAGGCACTGAGAGAGATTCATGAAAATTACATTGCTCTATAGAAATGGAAAATCCTTGCTGTTGACGCAGGAGTGTACATAGAGAACATTCAGGAGCTGGAATTTACTTCATAGAGCTTACCAATATTTAACCAACTTCACTTATCAATGAAGAACACTCTTAACACTCTCTCAATTTCGCAATTGTTTCCTTCAGATGTGTTTCCTCACAGTGCACTCATTTGTGGCTTTCATTGATCTGCAGATAGATAGTAGATCTCTCAAATTTTAAGAGTGTCAATATTTTATTTAAATAAAAGCACAGCTTGGCAGAGAACACATGGCAATTTTCTCTTACACATCAACTTTGTATTTCTGAACACAAAGAACTTTACTGAATGTTGTAGGCATGCTGTCAAAATAAATAAGTCAGTAAGATAGGTCATCTTTTGGATGAAACCTCTGAATTTTAATTGTACCAAAGTGATCTTTGTAAAGACCCTGGTAATAGAAATAAGGAACTTCTACAACTAAGATTTGCAAACCTATATGTTGTAACAAATGCTTTGAATAATTTGAAGAATGTGAATTATCTGTTTAAAGGTCTATTTCTGTTTAAATTTCTCATGACAAAGGACTTTGTGAGACAATATGCATTAAAAATGGAGAATGCAATCTAATTAGCTCTTATCAAAATTAATTTGTAAATCAAGTTGAGTTTATTCCATTTCTTCAAAAAGTCAGTTCACATCTATCCTGGTTAAAAATAGCCTATGAACATACCATCCTTCAGTTAACAGCAACTTAAACTAATATCAGAAATATTGTTTACAGTTCATCCAGTATTGTGATGACTGTTGTGTAGTAACTTAAGCCCCTGTCACACTGCACCAACGGATGGAAAGAGGATGTAAAATGGAGAAAAACACTTGCCATCTGTTGGTTACGCCGGCATTGCTTATCTCGCTCAGGTGTACTCACTGTCCCCGTGTTTGCTTCTTCTCTATCCGTCCAGCATCCGTCTATTGACATTTCATCCACTTAGAAGTTTTTGAGCTGCTCAAAACTTTTGAGTGGAAAATGTATCCAATGCATCCGTTCTGCATCCTCTAGGCATATGGGGACATCCGTTCTGCATCCATTACGCATCTGCTATATTTGCTAGGCATCCGCTGCATCCGCACATCAAATCCATTCCAGTGGTAAACGGACGCAGGACGAAGTGGAACGGACGCGCAGCGTTAGTAGCACGGACGGAGAAAGGATGAAAACGGATGCAAATCGCATCTGCATCATCCGCTAGGCATCCTCTACGCATCCTCTACACATCCGCTCTGCATCCTCTACGCATCCGCTCTGCATCCACTCTGCATCCGCTCTGCACCGCTTTCCATCCGCCCTGCGTCCTCTCCCCGTCCATTCCTTTACGTGTTATCCGCTCTGGTTATGCAAATTTTTGCCCCTTTTGAGAGCGGATAACAATGGGGAACATTTTTCTCGTCCGCTGTGTCCTTTTTACAAACGTTTTGCATCCGTTGGGCAGTGTGACAGGGCTTTTAAATGCAAACATCCATTATTTAGGAATATTGTACTTATTTTTCAGTAATAATTTGTTAATTGGCCACATCTCTCAATTGGTCAGATAACTTCTATTTTATAAATGACTAGGTATTTTAACTGCAGCCATGTGCAATCATAACACAGTTTCATCATTAGCATCTTGAATGGATTAGCATCTTCTTTATTTGTCAAAACAGAGGGGAAAGATCTCACAAACTATGAAGTATCTTCTCAGGTAGATTGCCTTTCCCTCTTGAAGGAAACAAGAGTTTCCTTGCTAATTGTGGTAAAGCTTGTTGTAGTAAAGCTGTTGTGGCTTTACCAGCACAGTAAAGGTGGAGTGGTGCCAGAAGACACTATCAATCATCTGTGCTAGAAAAAAGCTGAAATTTCTATTTATTGGATTACTTGAACAGAACTACTCCAACTATTTCAATTGTCTTCATTTCTTAAACTCAAAGTACCTTAATAACAGCTTTCTTCATCCCAACTTTACATAAAAGGAAGAATGTGATCCAGAATGAGTCAAGACCATAAAATGGGGCCTTGGTTTTTTGTTTGTTTTTTTACTTTTTGGTGATGTAAATTTCTGGCATGTGGGGACAATATCTTGAGCTGCCTCAGTCTGAGCTCTTATAGCTTAACGTCACCTATAAATGCAGAATTTCCACAATAAGGAGAGAAATATCTATCTTCTTATAACTTCTCTCAGAAATGTTATATAGATATTTCCTAACGTAGAAAGAGACTAAAATCCTGCTAAACCGATAACTAGCAACCAAGCAAATGTGCTACAGTTCCAACCATAGCTTTTAATAGCTTAATTGATGTCACCTTAAATTATACATCAGTACAATTATTCTTGTCATGGGAACATTTGGCTTGCCAATTGTGTCAACTGATGTCTGAATTATGTTTATTTTCCCACATGGTATTTTTTTTCTAAGTATATAACTAAAATTCAGACACTTGTTCATCAAGCTGATTTAAAAGAACTGACTTAATATTTTTATGTTCTACTCCTACTCCTACTCAACTCTGTAACTCATTAGAGTACCATCAAAATGTAAGATATTATGTATTAGTAAATATGACCTACTTGCAGGGAGGCCACCAAGATTTCCCAAATGGTAGATTAGATTGGAGATTTGAAAAAAATATCCTAGAACAGCATGCTAGAGAATTCTGGTAGATGAAATCCAGATGTCCTAAAGGTGCCAAGTTTAAGGAACACTGCCATAGCTGTAGACAGTGACAACCTACTTCCATATTTTTGCCAAGAAAATAAGCTGCTCAGAGTTTTTCTATGATAATATGGGCAGCCAATAAATTTTATGAACAAATACACATGTCTATATCCCAAAATTCACAAGGAACTGAGCTGGAGTTGAAATTTTTACTTTTTTGTACACTACATACAAAAATACTTATGTTACATATTGATGCACACTATTCCAGCTTCCTATGTTTTCTCATCACTTCTCCTGTGTTTTCTATACTTACAAATAGTAATTGTAATGCAATGTTTTAGATCATCTGTCAATGAAGAGTTTCAGCGTTAGAATCAGGTATAATCGTATGTATGTTCCTGGCAAAGATATGTT
The DNA here is from genome assembly GCA_004320025.1 of Laticauda laticaudata. Classification (NCBI taxonomy): domain Eukaryota; kingdom Metazoa; phylum Chordata; class Lepidosauria; order Squamata; family Elapidae; genus Laticauda; species Laticauda laticaudata. Next base: position 24,269 of record BHFT01039353.1, read on the forward strand.
CCCAAAACAGTTGCAGCCATATAAGCCTCTGCGGAGAAATACTCTACTTTTTCCAGATAGAAATCAAAGCAAGAATAAACATAGCTGAGTATCAGACTACATCCAAATTAATAATTAACTAAAATTGAGTGGGAAAGCTGGCAAGCAAAAATGTTTGCTTTACAAACAAGGAATGAAGAATTATTTCTGGTTCTTACCTGCTGTCAAAGTCATATATACAGATCACATGGCAGCTTCTTCTAAGTTTTTTATTATTTTATATCCCCATGGGCCTGCCTTTCAAATTATTTTCAAAATAATAAAAATTCTTTTCATATTTTTTTATAAAATATAATACCCTTAATATATGTAACATTCTGGACAATAGGGGCAGAAGCTAGACTGAACTATAAAACATGTGGTTTTGTTATTTTTCTTCTATTCTGCTGTCTCCAGTACTGCAACATCCTTTATAAAGACTTTTTAAAAAAAACTTTCTTATGGACAATTGTTAAGTTTGGGACATTAATATGGTAGGTGTTTATCTGTTTGAATTAGCTGGTATTTGCAGTTTGCAGCATATTTCAGTGGATATAGTAGCTATTACTCATCTATATAATGCAGTAGTGGTATGCCACTGGTTCAAACTAGTTCAGTTGAACTGGTAGTTAAAAAGGCAACGATCAGCTGAGAGGAGGAAAAAAATCCTCAGCTGAGAGGAAAATGAAGAGAAAAGCACAGGATCAGCTCTCCCACCCGCCTCTGTGCTTTTCTCTTCTTTATCCTCTCAACTGATTGGCACTGCAGGTCTCAACTGGCATTAGGCAAAGTCCGCCCACCAAGCCATCCCATTGAACCGGTGCTAAAACAATTTGAATCCTGCCACTGACATAATGTAGCTTTACGGGAAACGCTTCAATGTTTGGTTTCTTCATTTATTTTTTAAAAATGAATTGACCTTTGATATAACTTATCTTAAGTCACAAGATGTAAAAACCAAGGTATACCAGGGATCTTTCCTGAAAACCTTCAAAAGTTATCAAATCATTATTTTTAATGTGACAGGAAAGAATAATTGACATTATTGAGTATAGCTCTTGTACTGAAAAAAAGTTGTGCAACTTAATGCCTTACAGATATTTACATCTCTCACCAGCTCTTCCATCTTACTAATTGGCAAAGGAATGTGTAGTAAAAAAAAAATCCATTTTATGACTTGTAATATTTAGATTTGTCAAATTCCTGATTTCTAATTTAAGTCAAGTAGAAACTCGTCTTCTTAGTTCTGTGAACCAAGAATCTTATTTTTACTTCTAAAACTAGATTGACAATATAGGCAGTGTTTACCATATGACTAATACTGTCTTACTATTGGTTCATTTCCCTCACATTACGAAGAATGTACTTAGCCACACTTTCCTAGTTATAACAGCATAAAAATACATAGAATTAAAGATGGTTTTATATACATCTTTTCTAAGAAAAGAAGAAGATGTAGGGAATATATTCGTATCACTGAAATGCAAGAATGAAGAGAAAAATTACTTTGAAAGGCAGGAAAGAATTCAGAAGTTAAGGGATGGTGAGATGATATTTCTAGCTTGCTATAGTGATTATGTAGGATCGAGCCTTTTAGAGCAACTAATGAAGATGGAATCTGTGCTTTTCATTGTCCCAGGACCAAAAAAACCCCTTTTATTTCTTATATAAAAGTTGACTAGAGAGGAAAATATTTCTTCAACTGGGTGGTTAAAGTATACAGAGCAAACCATTTCACACACATAACTGTCTTCCAACATATTGTTTCTATTTCTCGAATCTCATCATTTACCATCCAAGAAGACCACATCTTTCGTCCTCATAGTTTGATGCTGGATTTGACAATAATTTCTCAAAATGTAACTTAATTTAAATGGATGGACGCAATTGGACGCAAATGGACGCAATTTATTAAGCGTGTATCAACTACACATTATCCATGTTATAATTACTCTGTGGTAATTATACTCTGTACAATGATTATGAATCATTGGTTTTGAAATCAGAAACTTTCCTACTGTTCATTGCATTATATAATTCATTAATTATTTATTAATTTTCCCCTTCATTCTTCTCATCATCCTGATACTTCCTCAGAAAATTTATTGTTTCAACTAATGCACCTCTGTGCTTTTGTTCTTATTTACTATAAGCATATAAATCAGGCATGTCCAACCTGCAGCTTGTGGGCTGCATGTGGACCTGAACATCTAGTAATAATAGAAATAATCATATAAAAATAAAGGAAGCTTGTTATTTATATGCATTAACTATATTATATATTTTATATGTGGCCCAAGATGATTCCTGTTCACTCAATGTGATCCAGGCAGCCAGAAGGTTGGTTAACACAGATACCCAAGATATAAATTGTATCTGCTGCTTTCAAGTTGTGTGACTTATCTAAATGAGTCCTTAAAATTATGCAACTGTGCTAGTAAACTGCTTGAACTGCAAAATAAAATGGACATATGTGAACAAATGGAATATTTCCTCTTATAGAAAATTATCTTTGACATCCCTCAAAAGTATGACATGTTTCAGTAGGCTTCAGTATATGTAAATAACATGAATTATTTGCTAATATACTTTTCAACTTATAAACAGAAAAGACAGAGATAAAATATCGGTACTATTGTTGAAAGCCAGGTTGAATAAAAGTTCCTATATAAGAACCCATTGGGATCACTGTCCAAAGACATTTCTGTGATTATGTGGCCCACACAATGTGTGGGGCGGTGCATTGGCTCAGTGATTAAGACATTGAGGTTGTCATCTCAAAGTCGGCAGCCCAAGTTCAAAACCCAAGCTCCACGTGATGAGATGAGCTCCTATTCTTCACTGTCATGCCCTTGTTCGAGTTAGACTCTGAGGGCAAGGAGGAACAACCAACAGAGAGTGGAGGTATGGCTCCAGAGGTTGTGGAGGAGGCTGGGGGAGGACAGAGGCTGGCTGAGCAGTCAGAGGAAGAACCAGGCCGATCCCTTCTTCATCCTAGGACATTCAAGGAGGAACAAAGAAGGCAACAACTTGGCTTATGAGAGAGGAAGTGGCCATGATCCCCCTCATTGGTTGCAGCTGGGGAGAATAGTATATAAGAGAGACAATTAAAGCACAGCATTGCCATAAGCAAAGCATGTGTTATTTTGGAATGAAGTTATCTTGGTTGGCATCCTTCCAACAGACTGTACCTTGTTATCCCCTTGAAGTTGGTAATTATTGGTATTTATCCATTTATTCACAACAAATCCGTTGTGGAATTTCCTTCATTGGAGTTTGTTTTGGTTTTTTATTTCACCTCTATCTGCTCATTAAGTTCAGACTATACTGCTTTCTTTTGAAGACTATTTTTGAATACGTTTTATCTCCAACTGAGAATTATTGAACAGGCATTAAAGGACACTTATTTATATTTTGGATTTTGTTACATTTGTGTTACACTCCGGGTCATCACATTAGGAGGTTAAAAACATAGAAATACAAGTAGATAAATAGGTGCCACTTCAGTGGAAAGGTAACAACATTCCAGGTTGTCTTCCTGGTCATATGACTGCAGAAATGTCTTCATACAGCGCTGACACAATGGCCTTGAAACAGAGATGAGCACCACTTCCTAGAATTAACAATGATGAGTGGAGTAAAATCCACAGGGATTGCTTCCTCCAGGATTTTCTAATAGCATATAAAGATGTTGCTTTTGGCTGAACAGTCACCATCGATAAGCATCATTTTTAAGAACTGGGCCTAAGATGAATATTTATGCTACAACTACCATGAACTTCATTGCCTTTTTTTGCCTTCACTATTGAAAAAGTTCCAGGTGCTACACATACAATCTCCATGTGATTTATGTTTTCCATAGCTATATAGTCAACATGAATGAAAGGCAGTTGCCAGTGTTGTGAGTATGGCTCTTACATTTGTTTCTGGTCAAGAAATTATGCAGGTGCTGTTTATACTGTTTGAGAAACATCTGTCAAACCTATTTGACCAGAGAGGAGAGTTTCCTGAATGCCACATCTTAAATATGGCTGTCCGCTGCCATAGTCAATTACTTTAAAAGACTATTCACTTTGCTAGTTATTCAGAGCAATCAGGGGCAATTCCAAAATAAATCTTAAGTCTCTGTTTGATAACATGGCCTAAAGACTCCAAAGGAATCCAGCACTGTAATATAGTCTTTCAGATTTTTTAAAATCTAAAAAAATAAACAAATTTTATTTAATTTATTTTTTAAAAAATTAAATCACCTGGAACATATGTACATTAACACCTGAAAATACTTTACATTATTTGAAAGACATGTTGTTCCTAACAAAAAGGGTTTTATGATTTGATTTTAATAATCCTATGAAAAGTAGAAAGTGATTCTTTTTAATCCCATTTGTATTCTTTGGTGTAAGGTTTTTCAAACTTTTTCAGATCCCTGGGAATGGGTAGAACTTTGGAATGTCAATTTATCAGCTGAGATTCAGAAATTGAAATGAAACATAATGTCAGGTTCAGGAGTTGAGTTCAAAGCACTAAAAGTTTATTATGTGCTGCTTTCACACAAGAATCTGGTCCACTAATGGTCAAGCCAAATTGGCACTAGATAAGGATCAGTGGAATTGAATGGGGCATGCTGCACTTGGGTCTCTTTTGGCTGTACAATGATTTCAAACTGATGATACAATTAAACTCACCCTTGAGCTCAGCCTACTCAGCTCCTCCACCTATCCCCATGGAGTGGGGTGACAACTCACTGCTTACCTTGCTGCCTTATTGCGATAGGCACCCCTGGACTTGCATTTAAGTGAATATTTATTTTATTTTTTATTCACAGTCTCTACTGAAAAATATATTTATCGCTCTGTTATTCTGTTAGTCTTTTGATGAAGGCCATGTTAAGATATAGACACCACAGTGACTACTCTAACAAAAAAAAAATTATTATATGATATAATAGAATCTGGAAAGTCTGGGAGGCTCCGAGGATCACAGTTTGCTCTAGTACCATGATAGCAAACCTATGGCATGCGTGCCAAAGATGGCACACAGAGCCATTTTGTGCCAGCACGCGAGCTGCAGGCAAACTTACCTAACTGGGCATGTGCCTCACAGCTGATTTTGGCCAGTTTGAGGCTTTTTCGGCCTCCCAAAGGCTTGAGGAAGGCTTCTGCAGTTTTTCGCAGGCTTTGCAAGCTGAAAACTAGCCGTTTCGTCACTTCCAGTATTTTCAGAAAAACAGGAAGTGATGAAACGGGACTATTTTTCAGCCTGCAAAGCCTGCAGAAGCTTTGCTCAAGCCTTTGGGAGGCCAAAAAAGGCCTCAAACCAGCTGAAAATCAGCTGTGAGGCACAATGCAGGTAAGGGAATGGTGAGGTGGGGATTACGCATGCATGCATATGGGGCATGGGGGGTGCGCACTACTTTCTGGGTGCTGGCATACAAGCATGCAAGCACAAAGACAATTTTTGGCACAGGAGCCCAAAATGGTTATTCACCACTGCTAACCTAAGGTTGACATGTCATTGCTGTGTTCCAGAAGGAAGGACATTTTTCTTTTTATTCAAAAACCATCTTTTTTCAAGTAATAATCTATCAAAAGACACTTGCCAGTCTCAAAGGATCAGTAAGGAAACATATTTTTTTCTTTCTCCCATTTTGACACTTTTCTTTCAGCCTGGTTTTATCTTTTTTTCATCTGCTCAATGGGTTTCCATATTTGGATGGATGGATGGATGGATGGATGGATTTGGAGTTGGCCAACTAATTTGTGATGTTCCATTTTCTCTATAAGTCTGCCAGTTATTTTAAAGCAAAAAGTAGCACCTCTGACATATCATTCAGTCTCAATATCTTTTTTTATATTGGTAACCAAAACTGGGTGAAACAGATGCTCCAGCAGATGCAAAATTTAACAGGACAATTGGCTTTTCTATCACCTACACCAGCTGCTCCATTACAGTTGCTTCAAGGAGCCTTAGAAAGGCTCTCGGTTTCTACAGCTTTTAAGGCGAGGTCCCACTGGCTGACGGATGCAAAACGTATGCAAAAAGGACACAGTGGACGAGCAAAATTTTGGGGGTTGCTCCATCCAATGTCATCCGCTACACAAAAAAAGTGGCAAAAATTTGCCATAAACAGAACGAGGAAAAGAAAGGATAAAGATTAGAGCTTGGGAGTTGTAGGCTGAGCATTTTGGCTTAAAGTGGGGCATGTAAGCTACGTGGATGGCGTACACAATCGACTGCAGGGGAGATGGATGTTATACGTAATATGACAATATTTGGTATGTAGAAAAGTGACAGGACGAATAGGGCTGAGGATCTAAGCGAGCAAATGTTCCGATCACGTTGTTTAGCGAGAGTAGATGCTCTCGAGGAAGAAGGATGCCCAAATTTGGCGTAGAAGGAGAACGGACAACAACGGAAAGGAACGGACGTGGGGGAAGGACGTAGCGAGGATGAGAGTTAAGCGGATGCTCAACGGAAGCCTAGCAGATGGAAGCGGATGACACATCTGCAGGGCTTCTGTGGGAGAACAGCGAAGCGGACGCGCAGCGGAAGGAACGGATGCGTAGCGGATGCCTAGCGGATGACGCGGATGCATCACGGACGCCTAGCAGATGCATAGCGGATGCCTAGCGGATGCAAAGCGTTCACTGCGCATGCGGGGAGGATGCATTGCATCAGCCCCGCAGATATAAAGGGAAAGCACCTCGCAAGCAGGTCACCATTCAGAGGAAAGACGTGCTGCGCGAGAGACACATCTTCAGCCAACAACCATGGGGAAGAAGAGGAAGCCTGTGCCTACTCTTGCCAGCCCTGGCAAGAAGGACAGGACCACCACCCCACCCCTGGCGCTGACTTTGCTTCTGCTGCTTCTTCTGCTGCTGGTGCTGCACTTGCTGGTGCTGGTGCTTCTCCTGGTGCTGGTGCTTCTGCTGGTGTTGACTCTGCTGGTGCTGCTCCTAGTGCTCGTGCTTCTGCTGGTGCTGACTCTGCTGGTGCTGGTGCTGCTGGTGCTTCTGCTGGTGCTGACTCTGCTGCTGCCTGCTGCTGCTTCTGGTACTACTGCTGCTGCTGGTGGTGGTGTGGTGGACCAGCCCCTAAAACCTCAAAGCCCTGCTGATGAGGCCCAAAAAGCCCTGCCAGAGGGAGGAAGAGGCAATCACGAGAAAAGGGGGAGAGGACAGTACTCCATTACAGAGGAACATGAGGAGGACGTGCTGGAAGGGCTAAGGGAGAACGAGTACTCTGGAGGAAGGGACAAAGGCTCTATCGAGACACCAAGCGGAAGCAGGCGGCTTGGAGAGAGAAGGCGGAGAGCCTGGGCTACACTTCGGATGTCTCTCTGGGGTGGTGGAAGCACATGCCACCTGCGCGGAAGCTGCACCATCAAGAAGTCTGGCCAGGCCGCGATCAAGCTCACGACCGGGAGACCTATGTCATGGCAAGTGTAGCTTCTTGGAGGGTGAGATCCGCCACTGAGGAGCAGCCCCTCTGTCAACTCCTTCTTCTCAGGCAGCCCACAGACAGCCTCTCTTCTGGCCAAGAGTCAGCTCCTGTGTCCAGGCAGGTAACTTTGGAGCGCCCCAACGACGGGACCCCCAACAGCTGCACTCCCCATGCCGGAGCACGTGGGAGGATCCCCTGACCAGATGGAGCAAGAAGAGGCCGCTGCCCCAGAGACCAACACCACCCACCCCAGCTCCATTCCACAGAAAGCAGGCAGAGAGGCAGACGGAGAGGCCAGACGACGGAGGGCAGAGCACACTGTCCTCTTGGAGATCAGGGACACCATCAAGAACAGTGTAGATCTCCTCTCTCAGCTGGTACACTTCAACATACACATCCTCTAACATAGAAGACCTTCCTCACCTACATGAACCAGACCCTCATGGAAATGCCCAAACCCCAGTACCAGGTGATCAAGGAGAGGATGCAGTGCTCTTTGCACCACTCCAGGCCAGCTGAACCTGCTCTGACCCACTCACAGTCTGCTCCTCCACCCCAGGCGATGTCACAGCCCTTCCAAGGCTTTCAACAGCCCTCACCTACCAAGGCTATGGCTACCAGGAGTTCCAGCAGCCAGGCAAGCCTTCCCAGTCCAGGCACAGGTTCCTTGCCTGCCACGATGCCATTGACGCCACAGATGCCACCGATGCCACGAACTGCCAAGATGCACCCGCCACGCTACGCAAGTCGCCACCAGACTCACGCTCGCTCAGTGCCGACCAGACAGCCACTACACTCCCTTCCTCCACCCCACAGCCAAGCCCAGCCTCAGAACACCTATCATGGTCTTGGGACTGACATCCCATGTCCTGGAGGAAGGGCCTCTCAACATCACGGGGCTGAGCAGCTCTCTGAGAGCTTCTTGCACACCACATCCCTGTTGTCCTGTCGGGGCCAGGCACCAATGGCGCCTCAGACCAGCACTCCAGCCACTGCCCACTCCACATCCCTGGACCCTTCACCCCTGAGACCATGGGCACACCTCAGAGTGACTGAAGAAGAGTGCCAGAGACTGGGTTGTTACCTGTTGATTTTATCTTTGCTTGGACAGACTTCTTTCTCTGTTCATTTTGCTTTTTTTATAATAAGTCCTACAGTTTGTTATTAATAAAGGTATCTTTGCTACACACTTGGTTCAGTTCTTTTACTAAATAAAGTCTTGGTGGAAACTTTTAGAAATGGTTCAAGCCTTGTGCATGCTGTGGATGGTATGGGTATGGATAGCATTGGAAGCTGTGGATGGGTAAGGATAGCAGTGGGATGGGCAGGGATACCGTGGGATGGGTAACAGCTATGGGATAGATAAACCTCCAGTGCAAGCATAGTGGGACTGTATGGTCCACCCTCCCAGGTGCCACACCTATGGCCTCTTTATTATCAATAACAATTTAATCATTCATCAACAAATTTAACATAAACAGAACTCTTTATTAAATGCCCTATTCATTGTAGGCATGGCATCAGTGTGATGAGACAGGCTAAGAAGCATCCATTAAGCATCTACCATCCTGTCTTGCACCTCCCCGCTCCAGCTGGGGAGTTGCACCAGTGTTTTCAGGAGGTTGCGCTGCTTCTTCCCTTCATGTGAAGCTCTGTTGGGGCCTGGCACATCCACAGTGTCTATCAGGTTATAGTCTGCTCCATTCACCAGGCTCCATGTCCCCATTGCCTTGTTGGCTGTCCGCTAGCCATAGTTTCTGCACCACTGGGTAGCGGGTGCGCATGAGACTGTGCAGGATGCAGCAAGCTTCCACAATGTTCCTCACGCTCTCTGGGCGATGCTGCATGGTGGTGAGAAGTACCTGGACACTGTTGGCCAGGATGCCAAAGGCGTTCTCCACCACGCCGTCTTGCCCTGGAAGCCTGTAGTTGAAGATCCTCTCTTCACGGATGAGGTATCTGGAAGTATAGGGTTCATGAGGTGCTGTGGAAGAGAAAGAGCAAGAGCAAGGCTAAAGACGTCTGCACACCAGGGCTGCTGGACTGAAAGTGAGATCCAGGTGATTTCCTCCTCCTTTTTTATAGGAAATATCAGTTTTCGCTAGGTGTCCTTCTGCATCCTCTAGACATCCTCCAGACATCCTAAATATCCGTGATACATCCCCTATACGAACGATTTTTCATTTTCATCCTTTATATGCGAGCTGCATCCGCTGTACATCCTTTCTATGTCCATGCTACTAAGCTGCGCGGACGTTCCGCGGACGTTTCGCTTCCTCCCTCTTTCCGTTTTCCACTGGAGTGGATGCGAGTTGTGCGGATGCGCAGCGGATGCCGAGCGGATACAGCGGACGTGTAACGGTGTAGAACGTTTGTTTTCACGTATGTGTAGCGGATTAGAATGGACGCAGCGGAAAGTTCATCCGCTCAAAAAGTTTTGTGCAGCTCAAAACTTTTTGAGCGGATGAAATCTCAGTAGACGGATGCTGGATGGATAGAACGTATTAATCACACGCACGGCAGTGAGTACAGAACGGATGCATCGCATTAACCAATGGATGGCAAGAGTTTTTCTCCGTTTTACATCCTGTTTCCATCCGTTGGTGCAGTGTGACATTGCTTTAAACAGATGTTCATAGGAAGCCTCGAGGATGTATGTAGGATGCAAACCGTTTACTGTGCATCCTTTCTATTTCCGTGCTACTAACACTGTGTAGACGTTCCGTGTATCTTTTGTTTCCTCCCTCTTTCCGTTTTCAGCTGCAGCAGATGTGAGTTGAGGGATGCCCAGATGATGCAGAGAGGATACAGCAGATGTTTAATGGATGATAAATGGACATAAAAATGTTTGTTGCTCGTATGTTGTGGATTTACATTGTACACAGCGGAAAGTTCATCCATTCACAAGTTTTGTGCAGCTCAAAACTTCTTGTGCGGGAAATCTCAGTGGAGGATTTCAGTGGACGGATGCTCGACGGATAGAGCATATGAAACACGTATGCAATGAGTACACAACAGATGCATAGCGTTTTCAAACTTTAACGTTTTACATCCTCTTTGCATCCATTGGTGCAGTGGGACATGGGCTTTAGCTTCTACCAAACCGAAATGTTTAAAAAGTCTTTTCTGGCAAAATATGATATATCCATTTGATTTGTTTCTATCTGACCACAGTGAAGAAAACTACAGAGGATGTGGTTTGTGGCAGAATATTTTCAAATTAAAAGTATCATCAAACTATAGTCAAGGTAATAAAACATTAATTCTTCAGCAAGATGAATTAGCAATTGGAAGGAATCATAGAAGGAAGGTTCTGATCGAATTTTTTTCAGCAAGATTCCTTTAAGTTGGTTGACCTTGTTTAACTTCTGCATTAGATAAAATTTGCCAGGTTCTTATTGTATTTTGTCTACTTCCTTCTTCTAACAATAACAATTTTCTTTTCCTTGGAATTGATCAATTCTACTTTCTGAACAAATAAAACATACTGTAGGTCTATCTTCATGATTAACTTATAGAATACATTTCCAGGCAAGGCAATCAGAAGCATTTCATCAAAAAATTTGATGTGTAAGGTAGATAAATTTGATGGTTTGCTTTGATAAGTTCTTCCTGTCCCTATCTTCCCAAAAACCTGTGAAAGATGAGGTAATGAGGTTGTGCAACTCTGACTGTTCTCAGTGACTTTCATATTGAATATCATTTTTCATTGTGGTGGGAAGATAGTGGTCTGTTCTTCAACAACTCAAACTATGTTTGCATAATAAGTGACTTTTCTCTGTGTGGACTCTTATTTGAGTGTGCTTCCTGTGCCATACCACTGACACTTGCTTCTTATGTGTGACAATAATGGTCATTATAAATTCCATAAATAATAATTTATTTTTGCTGCTCGCTATATTCTTCTCCTGTCTTCTTCCACCTTTCCCAGGGTCATGTATTTCTCAAGAGAGCTAGGGAATTACACAATGTGTCTAAAATATAATAATAGATCATTTGTGCCTCAAGTGAAAAGTCCAGATTGATATGTCCTACAATGGGTTAATTTTCTTGGCTAATCCCATGGTATTTTGGTCAATACTAAAATTGAGGTTTAGAAACCTCAAATATATTTCTTTCCTGCTTCTTCAAAGTTCAACTTTTACTTCTTTCAACTTTCACACCGAAAACTATTGCTTCCATGATTTTAATCTTTGTAAGTACAATTCTGTGACAGTACCTGAATATCTTTGCCAAAGTCTTTACTCTACAAAGTGCTATTGTGCATTTCTTGACTCCTAGTTTCTTTACTGTTGAAAAATAGGCTCTAGAGAACAGCTATTCACTGTTCCACTGCTCCTTTGTTTTTAATATCAATTCTAATTGTTGTACTTCTAGCAGTAGTTTGGTGTGTTGACTTACCTCTTCTAATCTATTGGCTTTCCCCAGATTTGTTGACATAGCTTGTTTAGGCCTTCTACTAATTCTATTTTGGTGGATATTCCATCAATTCCTTTAGCCCTCTAACTTGGTAATGGATTGAATGATGACCTAATCTTTAAGTACAAGAAATTTTTATAAGTAGATATATCTTCTAAGATATCTATATCTACATCTTCTAAGATATCTTGGATTTTGACATCTTTCCTCAACAGAATTTTGGTATATCCTTCTATCTCTGTTAAATTTCCTTTGATTGATCAGGGGGAATCTGGTACTACTCAGTTCAACTAACAAAATTTATTAAAAAGTGTAGTAAAGTAAAAAGTAAAGGATTCCTCTGTATATTTGTATCCAATTCTCGGGGGCAGTGTTTTCTGCAGACACTTCTGTGGTCATGTGACCAGCATGACTATATACTGAGACACACAGAACACTGTTACCTTCCAACCAAAGTGGTACCTATTTATCTATTCACACATGCTTTCGAACTGCTAGGTGGGCAGAAGCTGAGGCAAATAATGGGAGCTTACCCTGTTATGCAGTGCTCAGGTCTCAAACTCAGGCTGTCAGCTCTCCATCAGTTTCTTTAATTGCTGAGCCATCGCACCCCGTATTAAAAAGTATATATTTTTGTAAACTGCAGCTCATTTAATTAGATGTGTAGAGTAACTAGATTGAATTGGGCTTTAATAAACCTATCTTTTCTTTGAAACAGATTGGGAATGGCATTTAAACTGATCTGCCCTATCAAATTGTCCTTACTGGCAGGAGCAATCATAAATCCTTGCAAGATCTCTTAGAAGCCATTAACATTTGAAATGGATAATCTGATTAGATCTTAAGCTGTTTGCAGGGTGAAAAACAGTAATGCAGTAAATAAATGAATGGAGTGTAGAATTATAAATTAATGAACAGATTAAAAAAATCTAAAGGATAACAATGTAAAAAAAATGGCACTACAGATTAGTAAAATATATCTAAATTGAATCTGCTACTGCCTATTATTCTCTAATAACAAGAAATCTACAAAAAATTATGAAAGATGCATTTGAAAATAAAGGAATTTCTGAAAAATGCCCATAATACATTAATATATTTATTTTAAAACATTTTCATTGGAGAAATTTAAATTTTAAAAGCCTTTATTAGAGAAATAATTATACCAGGGATGTTTCCATGATAAAATCAATTAAGAGATCTATGCAGATGCACATTTTCCCCATGTATACTTAAAAAAAAATAAAGGGGAGAGAAAGAAAGATAGAGGCAGAAAAAAATTACCCTGATAACATGGAACCCATTTTAGCCAGTTATACATCCCTATCTGGAATCTCTAATTTTGTCATAGGGCTGAAATTTTCTACTGCTCTGGCAAACAGTTATACATATTCATTCTTCATTTTCACAGAGCATCTACTATGGTGGAATCATGACAGGATGAAATTGAAATGACATATTGGATAAATATAGGCTTTTAGCTGAGTGGATTCAGGTCTAGCAACAGGTTGAACTAGCTCCTATAATCATGTTTATTGTGAATAGTAGTGAGTAAAATAAACAATAGCCTAATTGTCAAGGCTGACTTGTTACACACTTCTCCTTGCAACTTGACATCAGAAACTAAGGGAGCAGGGAGGGGAATGCTTGGAATGTATTGGGAGCAGGGAGAGAGATGAGAGTTTATGTCAGCCATTTGCAGCCTGAGAAAATCCTGACACTTCAAGGCCATGTGATGGGAAAGTTCCAAAGGCAAGTTGTTATTTTGTTTTCCCAAAATAAAAATAATGTATTGGATTGGTGGACAATGGACAATGTGTGGCCCAGATGGGAAAAGGAGGAAATTAACTATGCTATTTTTTTGTGTGAAGACCTTCACTTCTTCTGTGCCTGTAAGGATCTATCAGTAAAATTATACTCTTGCTAAAATAAGGAGTTTCTTTTGCTGCATATGCCAAAGGGACCAACCTCTTATAAAATAGCTTATATAGCTCTATAGCTCTAATAGCAACACAGAGGAAAAATAAGAAAAGGGAAATAAACAAAGAACCCAGTTCAAATAATCAATAAATATTCTAATGAAAATTTTCTGCTGGAAAATCTGTCCAATTCTTAGCTGCAAATGTTTATGCTTTAGAATACTTAGTCTGAAAATGAGGTTTGTCCTAACTTCTCTTGCTAAAGCCCATGTCACACTGCACCAATGGATGGAAAGAGGATGTAAAATGGAGAGAAACACTTAACGTTGATTCATCCGTTCTGTACTCACTGCGTCGTTTTTCTTCCTCTCTATCCGTCCAGCATGCCGCGACTGACGTTCCATTTCCGCTCAAAAAGTTTTGAGCTCTGCTCAAAACTTTTTGAAGCGGAAAATTGTTCCAAACGCATTCCATTCTGCATCCACAACAACATATGGGAACATCCGTTCTACATCCGTCGTCATCCGTTACGCATCCGCTATATCGCGAGGCATCCGCTGCGCCATTCCGCGCAACTCAAATACTGCTCCAGCGTAACGGACAGCAGGAACGAAGTAGAAACGGGAGGCGCGAACGGATGCGCAGCATTAGTAGCCGGACGGAGAAAGGATGAAAGCGGATCAGCTCGCAAAAGAAAGCATTTAAAATGGAAAAAACATTCAACAGAGGGACCTATCTCGGATATTAAGGATGTCTAGAGATGCCTAGAGATGCAAAGGACACCTGGTGGAAAACCTATATTGCCTATAAAAAGGGGGAGCAACTCACCTGGATCCCACTTTCAGTCCAAGCAACCTGCTGTGCAGACCTCTGCAGCCTTCATTCTGGCTCTTGCTTCTTCCACAGCATCCATTGATGTCCACCATGGATCGTACACTCATCTTTTGGTAGCCACCATCGTTTCCTGCAACAGTGCGAAGCCATCTACAGGCCTCTTCAACTGTTCTAGGCGGAAGAAAGGAGGCGGCCAAGAAGTGTCTGGGTCAGAAGATGTATCAGGAGAAAGAGCAGAGTACGGACTATATAACAAGCTGATGGTGGAGCTCAGGAACGAAGACCCTCGTGCATTCCAGAACTTCATAAGGATGCCTCCAGCCATGTTTGACGAAGTTGTGCAGCACCTGACACCGCAGGTTGACCAAGCAGGGCACCACAACTTTCGCGGCCAGCCTGGACCCTGGGCTCAAAGGTGGCACTGACTCTGCGCCACCTGGCCTCAGGGACCAATGTACAGGAGCATGCAGTACGGCTGGAGGGTTGCCCGACACAACACCATCAGCATTGTGGTCAGAGAAGTGGTGCAGGCCTCATCGAAGAATTACATGGAGGAGCTCCTCCAGTGCCCCGTCCACTGAAGAAGGCTGGAAGAAACGTTTGCAGAGCCAGTGGTATCAGAGGTGGAACTTTCCCCCACACCATTGGAGCCATAGTATGAGGAAGCACTTGGCCTGCAAAGCTCCAGCCAAGTCGGGGTCCACTTTATTTTAACTACAAGGGCTTCTTCAGGCATCATCCTCTTCGCCATGGTCGATGCTGACTACAAGTTCATGTACATCGATGCTTCAGGAAACGGGTCAGCTTCAGATGCCAGGTGTTACAATGCCAAGTGACCTCAAAGAGGGCCTGGAACGCAACCTCATCATGGGCTTCCCAGATCCAGACCTCCTGCCCAACGACACGCAAGATGTGCCCTACTTCATCGTGGGGGATGATGACCTTCTCCTCAGAACCTACCTCATGAAGCCCTACACTTCCAGACTCCTCACCCGTGAAGAGAGGATCTTCAACTACAGACTGTCCAGGGCAAGGCGGGTGGTGGAGAACGCCTTTGGCATCCTGGCCAACAGGTTCCAGGTACTTCTCACCACCATGCAGCATCGCCCGAGAGACCGTGAGGTGGATCGTGGAAGCTTGCTTCATCCTGCACAATCTCATGCGCACCCACTACCCAGTCTTGCCGAACAGGCTCGTGGACCCCAATCAAGGCAATGGAGACATGGAGCCTGGAATGGAGGCAAGGGCAAAAAACCTGATAAACACTGAGGAATGTTGCAAGGCCCAACAGAGCTTCAAACATGAAGGGAAGAAGCAGTGCAGCCTCCTGAGACCCTGGTGCAACTCCCCAGGCTGGAGCAGTGGAAGTTGGCAAGACAGGATGATAGATGATTAAATGGATGCTTCTTCAGCCTGTCTCATCACACTGATGAGATTGGGCTATGTATGTTGGGTGGGTCCTACAATGAACAGGGACATTTAAATAAAGAGTTGTGTTTATGTTCAAATGTGTGGATCAATGCTTACATTGTTATTGATAATTGAAGGGCCAAAGGGTGGCACCTGGGAGGGTGACCATACAGTCCCCACTATGCTTGCACTGGAGGTTTATCTATCCCAACAGCTATCTTAACCCGATCCCAAAGGTATCCTGCCCATCCCACAGCTATCTTAACCCATCCCAAAGGTATCCCTGCCCATTCCACAGCTATCCTTAACCCATCCCAAAGGTATCCCTGCCCATCCCACTGCTATCGCTACCCATCCCAAGGTATCCTGCCCATCCGACTGCTATCTTTTAACCCATCCACAAGCATGCAAAGGCTTAAACCATTTCTAAAAGTTTCCACCAGAACTTTATTTAATAAATAAATGAAGCAAGTGTGTGAAGCAAAAATATCTTTATTATAACAAAGGCTGTTAAAGAAAAATGACCATAGTCAAGTTGTCCAAGCAATAATAAAGTCAAAAAGGAATCTACCACCCAGGTCTCTTGCACTTCTCGGTCACTCGAGCTGTGTACCCAGAGTCCAGGGGTGAGGGTCCACGTGCTCTGTGGAGGTGGCTTGGCTGCTGGAGTGGCTGGTCATGAAAGCGCCACCGTTGGTGCGCTTGCCTGGCCGAAAGACAAACAGAGGACGGTCGTTTTTTGCAGGAAAGCTCTCAGACAGCTGCTCATCCCCTGAATGTGAGAGCCCCTCTCCTCCATTGACGTGGTAGGTGTCAGCCACAGTTAACCGATGACAGATGTTAACTGCAGGCTGCGCTTGCTGTGGAGTTGGAAGCGAAAGGTGAACAGGCTGTAGTTTGGGGCTGTACTGGTCTGCAGCTGGGTCGAGGACGGGATTCTAGTGCATCCTGTGGCGTCTTGGGTGCATCAATTGGCTGTGGAGGTGGGTAATCGGTGCACTCAGTGGCCACCGTGGCATCCGCATATTGAACCTGGCCCTGGGTAACTGTGAAGGGCTGCTGCCTTTGCTGCTGGACCTCCTGGTAGCCCTAGCGCTTGGTAGGTTGAGGCCCTGTGGAACAGCCTTGGCAATGGAATTGCAGTTCGTAACATGCACCTGGGGTGGAGCGAGCAGACCCTGGACTGGGTACGGGGAGCAGGTTCATCTCAGCCGGAGGGTTGTGAAGCAGTCATCGGTATTAGCATCCTTGTCCTTCCACCACCTGGTCCACTGCGGTTTCCACCATGTCCATGAGGGTTCTGTTCACATAGGGAGAGAAGGGCTTGCGGCAATCTGAGATGATGAAGGAGTCGTTTTCGCTTGTGACCAGTCTGAGAGAGGAGGATTACGCCTGCTCCTGAGGTCGTCTCTTATCTTTCATGCAGGACAGGTGTGGCTCATTGTCCCTTCCCGGTTTGCCTCTTTTGCCTTTTTTTTGTGGAGGTGGAGCATGGAGGTGGGATCGTGGTTTGGAAGCTGTGTTGTGGAAGTGCCATCTCTCCTTTTCTCCCACTGCATCAGGGGTCCGCTCCACGGTGCCTCCATGCCACAGGTCCAGTACAGCTGTCGGAGGGGGTCTCCGTTGTGGCTACCGCTCCACAGGAAACCTTGCCTGGAACAGGAGCTCAGACTCTCTGCCAACGAGGGACTGGCTCTCAGCAGGCTGCCTGAAGAGAGGGTTTGTAGAGTGGGGCTGACTCCTCAGGTGGCGGATCTCACTCCTCCAGGAAGCTGTGGCATATTCCCATCACTCAGTCTCCTCATTCTATCAACAACGTGTGACCGTCAGACCTGGGCCAGATTTCGTGAGGTGCAGACTTATCTGCGTACCACGTGTGGTGCATGTGCTTACCTCACAGGCCGAGGAGCACCTCCAGAAACGTCGTAGGCCCAGACTCTCGCCTTTCTCTCTCCAAGCAAAGCCTGCTTCCTTTTATGTGTCCCTATAGAGCCTGATCGTACCACTCACCATAGATACTCATTTCTCCTCTCTCGCCTCCAGCACGCTCATCTCATGTCCTCGTCTTCTATGTTTGTATTGCCTCCGTCTCAACTCATTCCTCACATCTGCCTAGTTCCTCCCCTTTGAGCAGGACCAGAAATGGGCCCCTCATCAGCAGGGACTTCCAGGTTTGGGGTTGCTCTCACACCTACCACCAAGCCACCAGCACACCAGCAGCGGCAAGCAGACCAGACAGCACAGCAAGTACACAGCACCAGCTAGGACCGCGGCACAGCGGACATCAAGCAGACAAGGAGCAGGACAGAGCAGCCACCAGAGAAGCACCACCCGGAAGCAGCGCAGGCAGCTTATAAGCGACCAGCAGAATAGGAGCAGCCGCATCGGGCACACAGGCAAAAGCCCACAGGTGAGCCCAGCAGAGTAAGCACAGCAGAAGCCCAAGACAGCAGCAGGCATCGTAAGTACAACATAGTACCGACAGCACCTTTCAGAGAGTAAGCACCAAGCGCCAGACAGCACCACCGCCAGAAGTAGCATGCAAGTGCAGGGGAGTCAAGCACCAGCAGAGCAACCCACACCCAGAAGCACGCTTCAGCAAAAAGTAACCACCAGAGTAGAAGCACCACCGCCATAAGCGACGCATCATCAGCATCTTCCAGAAGCAGCATCAGCAGAAAGCCCCACCCAGAAGAGCGAGCCGAGGCTGCAAGAAGCCGACCCCACAGTGAAGCAGAGTGAGGGCCAGTGGGGTGTGCAGAGTGTGGCCCCTGTCCCTCTTGCCAGGGCTGGCAGAGATGGCTGACGGCTTCTCTTCTTCCAGCAATGGTTGGTGGGGTTGCTGGCTGGCTGGCTGGCTGGCTGCTAGGTAGCGCTGGAGAGGCTGTGTTCTGGAAGCATAGGTCTTTCCTCTGAATTGGTGACTCTGCTATGTGTAGCTGCTTCCCTTTATATCCGTGTGGGCTATGCAAGCATCTCTCTCCCCATGCGCAGTGAATGCTAAGCATACCGCTAAGCTTCCCGACTAGGCATAGCCGCTAGGACCTTCCGGCTCTGCATAGCACGTCCTTATCAATCCATCATCGGCATCCCCTCTATGCAATCCGCTGTATCCCCTTTGTCCGCATTCCACTTTGTGGCTCACCCCGGAAGCCTTTAGCGATGTGCCATCCTACTCCCATTGCTGTTCACATGTTCCGCTAGGTCCGTGGAGCATCACGCTTTCCATCCGCCTACACGTCCTCCCCCCCGTCCCCTATCCTTTCCGTGCGTTGTCCGACTGCTGGTTTATCAATATTTTTGCCCCTTTTGAGAGCGGATAACAACAAGTTTTACAAACGTTTTGCATCCGTTGGGCAGTGTGACAGGTCCTTAAACTGCAGCTCAGCCACTGTTATCAAATACTTCTGGACTACATGAGAATAAGGTTTCTTATCCCAAAGTTCAGCTTACAGAAAAATTGATAAAGAGCCAGATGGGCCGATGAAAAAATCTGCCAACATATATCCATGAGCTACAAAGACCAGAGGGTTTCTGAAAAAATTGCCCTGCCTTAGAAAATGGAATACAAATATAAAGGTACTGTCCAATTAGATTTTAAAATATACGGTTTAAAATTATGTCTGCCTACCTGTCTGTCCTAGCTACTGTTTAATACACCGCTTATAAAAAATATCTTGCAAATAATGAATTCAAGGTTCTCTCTTTTTTCATATGCTTAAGGATAAAAATATTAGCTTACAAAGAATTCTGGTACATTGCAAAGCACCATCTGTTGTGAAGCCCATGTCACGTAGCATTAATAGGACCAAATATGATGCATGAAATTGTTTGTATATTTATATTTTATCTTTGAATAAGAGATATGACATAGTTGCTGTGTTATTAACTGAGGTTCATCTTAGTGTTATTTT
The DNA here is from genome assembly GCA_004320025.1 of Laticauda laticaudata. NCBI lineage: Eukaryota > Metazoa > Chordata > Lepidosauria > Squamata > Elapidae > Laticauda > Laticauda laticaudata. The sequence continues at coordinate 44,226 of BHFT01039353.1, forward strand.
TGCCCATTTTGACAATTGTCTCAGTCGAAGGCAAGGCTGCATGTTCCATAATTTTCAGTTAACAAGGCAATAAAACCAGATGTTTTGATTAGCCCATGAAAAGTAGGGGTTTTTTTTATCTATGAAGAGTAATTTAAAGACAGCATGACTTTAAAAATTGCATACTTGTCAAGCAGTGTAGCCATGAAAAGACGTTTCATGAGTGTACAAAGTAATCCAAAGAAATAGGAAGAAAATGTTTATATTTTTAAATGGTTGGATAGGTTTTCTCGTTCCTGTTTAACAAGGTAGTCTGCCAAAATTATATCTTTTACACCACACTTATGTAGGTTGTCATTTTCCATATATGTTGTACAGTAACCTCCATGATTTCTAAATAATAATAATACCAAATTCCTAAATATTCTTACCAATAAGGTTCATTAGAAAAACTATACAAAAAAGTTAGTCCTCAATTTATGACTGTTCATTTCACAAATGAATGAAGATATGATGGTGCTGAAAAAAGTGATTTACAACTAGTGCTCACACTTACGAAATTTCAGCATCTCCATGATCATGTAATCACAATTTAAGTACTAACAACTGGCAGGTACTTATGACAATTGCAGTGCCCAGGGTCATGTGATCATCATTTGCAAACTTCCCAACAAACTAATCAATGGGAGAAGCCAGATTCCCTTAACAACTGCATGATTCATTTAACAACTCCCGCACCTTTTTAAGCAGTGGTCGCCAACCAATGGGTCAGGGACCACTGGTGGTCTGCGAGAAAATTTTGGTGGTCCGCAGAGAAATGTCACTCCCAAAGTAATTAATCCAGACTGCGCGGGAACACAAGGCTGTGCCACCCACAAGGCTTGCATCGCTTGCATTGAGAACAACATGAGATAGTGAGGAGAAGGGAGAAAGGGGGGAGGGGGGAACTTGCCCCACTCACCCCATGCACCTGGCCTGGCCACCAGGCTGCTTCTTTCCACTTCTTTCTTCTTCTGCTTTTGGCTGCATAAGGAAAGTAGCAAAAGTCTTTCTTTCTCTCCCCCAAACTCTGCCAGAAATGAGTCTTTGGGACCCTGCAAGGCATTGTGCTCCAAGAGGCTGCACCAGTGCAACAAGTCTCACAAAGACTCATTTCTGGTGGAGTTTGGGGAGAGAAAGAAAGACTTCTGCTGCTTCTGCTGCTTTCCTGCGATCCCAAATAAAGAATGATCGATTGGTAGGAAAATGGAGTGGGGAATTTTCCTGCAGACCTTTTGGGGGGATTTTCCCAGGGTCTCTGGTCTGTGGGATATAAAATTAGGAGTTTGGTGGGCCCTGAGGTCCAAAAGATTGGTGATCCTTGATTTAAAGGGTGTTCATCCCAAAATGCATAGCTAAATATCTATGGAGATTCTAAGTCATCCAGGTCATGGCTGTCCCAAAGGTGTTTCTTCAAGAGGCAACTGGATTTTCTGGTATAAAGGAGTATATGTTTTCTGGTATATAAGATAGCAGTTTTCATGCATCAGAGCCATGCATCTCAGAGAGAGATCCAAGCATAAGAAGTAGTAATTTTTGCAACTTTTAAAGCTTTGAACAAAACACACAACTATTGCCAGGAGTGACGTATTGGGCAATACTGTTGGCTACTCAAACATCCAGTTATAAAGTCTTCTTACATCTAGTTATAAAGTCTTCTTACTGGTTCCATGTCTTTTACAGCAGACAAATATNTAAAGTCTTCTTACTGGTTCCATGTCTTTTACAGCAGACAAATATCAAACCATAATACAACAAATAACCTTCAATATCAACAGAATATCAAAATAAACAGGTTTAGTCAGTATCAGTATCAAGAGAAATGGTCAGTGCAAAAGAGAAAAAGAAAGAACTTTAAACCATGATATATAGCTCCCTCTTATGGCAACTTGTAGCATAATTAACCAATCAAAACACAGCATAATACATTACAGTATTTTTCCTTAAAGCTACAAACATATATATTTGTAGTTTACATATTGTCAACCCAACTATGTTATTTACATATGCATAACATTCTCCCCTTTGGGTTGGTCAATATATAATACATTACTTCTTTAATTCATAATTTTTTTCGCAATTAATAACTCATACAATTTCATAGAGATTAGAAGATTCTTTCTCTAACTCTTCATACAATGCTTGTTTGAACTCTGTTATATTTATGTCTCTCTAATTGACCTTCTAGAAAACTCAGTACATGTTGTTTGTTTATTTTCTTCTTCTACCTCCCCTATCGAATCTTTTGCAGTTTGGCCATGAGAACTTCCCTAGATTTACTATATACCAGGAAATGGCTCAAAAGAGACAGAAACCCATGGGTAATATCATTACTACTGACAGTTTTGTGCATGCTTCCTAATTAATTGCTTAAGGATCTCAAGGAATCTAGCAGTCTAATACATCAGCAAAATTTGAGAAAAAAGAAGTAGATGAAGCTGCCAACTTTGCCATGGGGCAGGAGGAGTTAGACAATAGATTAGTTTTCATGGAACACTTTGCAAATCAGGTGGGACCAATATTAAAAAATGGGGCTGCAGTTTAAAATAACAAATCAGGCCTAAAGAAATCAATTATTTCCATCCATACTTATTAATATAGAACTTAGATTGGAAAGCCATTATTATATTTCAAAGCTGATCTATAAAGTTTGGCCTAGAGGTTTTACTGTATTTTTAGAAATACATATTTGTCCATGGGGATAATATATCCCATAGTTCTAAATGACATAATAACACATTAGAATATAATGATTTCCTCAAAAACCTTTTTCCAAGTGAAACAAAATCTTTCTATTAAAGGAAAACATTTTCCATCTCCAGATTCCCCCTTCCCCTGAGGGAATTTTGTATTTTGAATTTCATTCCTTTTCTGTCTATGATCTGAAGACTTCAATTGGACATGTTGGTTGAAGATACTGAGAGTTTTAAACCCAACACAACAAATGGGACTCAGCTTTGTAATCTATAAAGGGAAATATTCTTTTTTGTGAAAATTATTACTATAATTCCATGAACATCAATTTATCAATAGGCAATTGCAAACAACATAAATATTTTATTTTTCTGGTTTAAGAAAACATTCTTAAGAATATTTCTTAAAATTGTTTAATTGAGACACTATAAAAATATAATATTGTAGGAACAGAGCACTAACATTTCCAGAAATTTAACATTATAAATATATTTATACAAGACTGAAATTTGAATTTTGAATGCAGCTTGCAAGCAAATAAGCTTTCAGTTCAGAGAGAAAGAAGAAATCATATCAAACTAAAACATAAAAAATAACGTTTAAATCGGCAGTGATTAAAACAAAGCTTCCTATCTTCTAGTGAATGCAGCCATTTTTTGTTTATTTGTTTTATCTGTGTTCCTGGCATCCTCCCCCCGGGTTGAGTTACTGCCATTCCTTCATGTCTGGAATTCCTTCTCTTGCCCTGCCAGACTAATTATCTCAGCTTGCCTTGATTGAACTTATAGTTACAGTTTTTGTTGATCATGTTTTGGACTTGATTCTCTGCAGCCAAAGGCTGTTCCTGAGAGAGTTTTTCTCTGGCCCAGAAGGTAACCAGGACATTGGAGGCAAAGTTAGACCTAATAAAAGGACTCCTACTGATTATCTGTGTTGCCTTTGTACCAGAGGTGGAGATTTTACAGTATCCTTCCCCTGCCATGCCCAGCAAGCCATGCCCACAGAACCAGTAGTAAAAAAAAATTGAATCCCACCACTGCTTTGTGCCATGCCCTGGGTCATCACAAGCTGTTTGTCAAATGTGCTTGTAACTGCCAATATATTTCTTTTGATGTGCATTTCTGCTTGTGTGCCTGCTTTCTCTCTTCTAATCTCTTGCTTTCTAATCAATGTAAATACAAATATTAATTCCTCATTTTGTTAATTATCTCATGCTAGGATGAGCATTCCAAAGGGTAGAGGGATTGTTAGCAGATAGACAAAAGCCAAAGATGTGAAATTGATTACTCTTGTCAATTTTGAGCTGGAAAGCATAGTCACAGTCATGGGGTTTTCCATTTAGCAACTATTTTACTAAAGGACTATGTTGCTAGTCCCAACTGTGGTCACTAAATCAGGACTACCTATATAGACACAGGTTCTAGTAGCTGTATTTCAAGAGAGGCAGGATTACCTAAAGTTCAACCCATGTCTCAGAGTTTGGGATTCTAGGGATTCTGAATATAAGATCCTTCCAGGATTGTGGCTATAATGGCTATATTGTATAAGAAATACGAGTACCGTAATCCAGACATTCATATATTTATTGAATTCAGGGCCTATCTTGATCATCCTAGCTGACCTTGCTTTTCATAACTACAGTAATGGTACTTAGACTTATACACCATAGTGCTTTACAGTCTTGTTACAGTGTAACTTTTCAGTTGTGTAGTTATGATAAGAACATGTCCTAGCATTTTGTGAGGTTGATGCTTGCAGCAGGCAGGGAACATTTTACATGAACTCCAGCTGCTTTTATGAGACAAGCAATTTTACTTTCTGAGAAAATTAGTAACTTGTTTTGGGGTACAACACTTTGCAGCAAGGTCATGAGTAAACCTGCTGTTAACAAGTTGAGATTTCTGGAGCTGAACCTGCTTGATAGGTTTCAATGTGTTCATGATTGCCCTGGGTTTTGTTCTTGCTTGGGTCTTATCTTTCTTATCATGGTGATTAATTCTGCCAGGAAAGAGGAAAAGCGGACTTCCAGGTGAGTTATCTTAATAATGGCTGTACTTAAGTGTTGCTTTTTGTTGTGGTGCTTTTTTTGCCTGGGCTGAGATTTCTGGTGTGAGGTTTTAGATCCTTGGGGGAACAATTATGCATCAAGATTTTTTTATTGCAATGGCTTTGTCTGGGGATTAAATAAAAAAACTGGTTTTATCTGCAGTATTTTTTGGGGGGAGGGGTGTATGCTCCTGAAGTTATCTACACATGAACAATGATTAAACACTAATAATATTTGCTTATCCTTTTTACTGAACTTTCCTCATAAAATTGGTGTTTTCTTTTGTACTTTTACATTTCTAATTTCTGTTTCTGTTATCCACTTATAAAACAAATTGCACTAAAAAGTATTTGAAGCCTTCTCCTTGATTGTAAATTGGTAATTGTTAATTTATTCATTTCTGCACATCCTAATTTTTTTTTTTTCATTTTCATATCTTTGTTTTTCCACTGTGGTGCAAACACCTGTTAACATGTGTAAAATTAAATATATATTCTACCCAACAAAATATTTCTGTTTTTAAATCCATATGTTGCTTTACCATTGTTTCTAACCATGACACCACTAACAGGCTACTTGTCTTGTACTGACCTAAACACTGAACCTAATTCATATATTCAGTGAACTGACTGAGGAATAAATTTCAGAAAAAGAAATCAGTATTGCTCTGTGAATGTACGTGTGAAATTCATTCTTCTTGATTTAACTTCTTAGATGAAAAACTATATCTTTCTTGTTGGTTGAACCACATCCTGATAAGACTTTACATTGTTGGGTGAAAACGGATATCCCTACTGTTATCTTAGTCCTCAGCTTACAGCCACAATTGAGTCCAATCAAAGCACAATATTGTTTTCTGGCTTTTGCAGTAGTAAGTAGCTGATAGGCAAGGATGAAAAAACAACAGAGTTTGACTGCATTCTTTGCCAAGAAATCAAGAATGAAACCATCAGAATCAGATACAATAGATCCACAACCATCACGGTCATAAGCACCACTGCCACAACTTGAATGTGGAGAAAGCAGCAAATCAATTTTCCAAACTGAAAGTCTTCCTGATCTTCCAGACTGCTGGACATTGTAGCATTATAGAAACTTTCAAGAGAAGTATGAGGGACTGGAAGTTTCAAAGAAAAAATTAGGTTGTAAGTACTGCACAAAACATGACTTTGCAGTAGAGAAAGGTGTTCATGTGTCCAAGGAATGGAACCATTTCAAGATTGAGGCAACAGGGACAAATAAAGAAGTTCAGAAAGCTTCTCTTAGGAAAAAAAATGAAAGAACATTTTACATCCAAAATTCACGCCATTTGTAATGATAACTTAAAACAAGGGGATCAGGATGCTATAGCAAAATCAGTAGATAAGATGTCTGACAAATATTTATCTGTTACTTGTAGAGTATTTTTGATAGTTTACAGTCTGGCACAAAGATTTAAACCATTTTCAGACATAGAAGGACAGGTAGAGTTGCAAACTGTCATGGGCGTAGATCTTGGAGTCAGATTGCATTCACGGTCAACTGCAGTGAAAATAGTTGATTTCATTGCAACAGAAATTAAAACCAAAATGTTTACTAGCATTATTGAACAGAACCTGAAAATATGTTGATGAAAATATGTTGATGAAAATATGTTGATGAAGCCTCAACACTATCATGCAAAGTAGTTGTGATAGTTTTCGTAAAAGTTAAGGATTCAGGTAACCCACCAACAATTTTTGTTGAGTTTGTTGAATTGGAAAAACAAGATGCAGAGACAATATGTTCTTCAGTTTTGGAAAGTTGACATAAAGTTGGGTTTACTACAGACTATTTGCAAAAAAATTTGATAGCATTTCGCTCTAATGGTGTCAATGCTATGCTTGGAAGAAAATCTGGAGTGAGCACTAGAATAGAAAAAGACTTGCCTAACATCAGAATATGGCACTGCTTAAACCATCACCTCCAACTTGTTTTAGATGACTCCATAAAGGACATTAAGCAACTGAATCATTTCAAAATATTTCTTGACAAGATACATAATATTTTCCATAAATACTGTAAGAGCCAAAATGAACTATTTGAAATATCTGACCAACTTGGAATTGAATTTGTAAAGATTGGTAGAGTTTTGGGACCAAGATGGGCTGCCTGTAGTTTAAGGTCAACCCTAGCTGTATGGCGTGCTTGTCCAGCGCCTGCTGGTTATGGCGTGCTGTCAGCGCATACAGTCAGTACTTACAACTTACAGCAAATGTAAATACTCCGTAGAGCTACCATCTTTAAATATTATATATATATATTATATACAGCTATACAATTATACATATACTTATATATATGATCATATTTATGTGATTATTAGTATGTATGTATGTATTGTTGACTATGATAAGTTTATTATATGTATATAGTAATATAATATCTTGGTTTCGGGCTTTTCTGCCGCCGATAGAATTGGACAGTATCATAGCAACGTTTGCTGAAGTTCTATTCATTCATCTTTCAGGCCTTGTTTCTTCAGCTCGGCGTCTCGCATAATTGAGCTTGCAGCTTGCTTCTTTCTTTTTACTGGTGGGGGTGTGACTAATTGGTGGGGTGCTGTGTCTGCATTGTAGGGGTTGGCTGATTTTGATTGGGCGCTGAGGGTGTTTCGTTCTGCTTAGGTGAGGGCCTGGCTGTGCTATTAGTCTTATTGCTGGGATTTGCAGACCTGTTAACTGTATCCTTGTTGTTTGCGCTTCATGTTCTGGTTCTAGCCACATTCTTCCATTGGTGTAGGTGTCAGTTTGTTCTTGTATGGGCAGCGGGGTTTGAAATGTGCGTATGGTTGTTAGCTGCAGTTGGCTTCATGTCAGTGTCGTTGTCTCCTCTTGCATGTGGTGTGAGCTCTTTTCTGCGTGAAAGTGTTGGGTTAGCGATCCTGTTGTAGGCACTTTGCTGGTGTGGGTCTGTTGTCATTCTTCATCGTAGGGTACTCGTTTATTAATGAGGCAGGTTTTCCAAGCAATGTTGTATGCGGAGTATCATCCGTTTTGCATCGTGTATGGCGTTTTTCTACCTCTTAGCTTCTTCTGATATTTTTGTTTTGAGTGTTCAGTGTTTGTGCGATGTCTGGTTATTTTTAAATGGTCAAATTTCAGTTCCTTGTCTTTAAGTGTTTGGACCAATGAGGTCAAGTTCTCTTTCCTGTTTGATTTTTTGCTGGTCTTCCGATGCGGCGTGCACAATTCTCTGTTAGTTTTCTACTGTAACTGTGGGTGGGCAGCCGTGCAAGGGATATTCTTACTCCTTGGTTTTCTAACCGTTGTTTTCTTTTGTTTCTTAGATTGGGATATTTTGGCCTGTTGTGCCATGAATGCTGTTTGTTAATATGGTGTGTGTTTGGAGGATCTTGCTGTCTTTGTACTGTTAGTGCCTTTATATATGGGAGGAGCTATTTGCCATTCTTCTTGTTGCTCTGTCTTGCTTTTGCTTGGGTTTCTTTTTGGAGTTAGGTGAGGTAATCTTCTTTTTGGATCCATCGGCTGTAAAGTCATAGTGAGCAGTGTGTAGTTCGGTTTTATATATGTCTCTTGAAAGTGTTTGACTTGAGGTTCCAACAGAGCTTCCATTATTACTGTGACCTCACCTTCCTCACGAAACTGCCGAGATCTAAAATTTATCCCATATTCCAATGAATTCCACACAACACATCACCACCAACGCATTCCTAAAAAGAACAGAATTGGTCCCTTATAGAAAGAAAAATGAACTTCACACAAAAAAGATTTTCCTCTAGACCATATCACAAAGAACTTCTCACACTATTCTCAGACTCTAAGCACAAGATTTCACCCCGCTTACGTTTGGGGAACGCGTTGGTTTGTGCAGATAACACATATAAATATCTGAACTTATGCAGCCCTGACTGAACGTATTGTACAGCAATGGGCTTCCACAAATAACAAAATCACCGCTTATCCACAAAAACACACACAAAACATAACACAGGACCTAGAAGACCAACAGACTATGGAACACTTCTTCCCTACATAAGAGTATACCGATCATAATCAGCTAAGTACTTACACAGGCATCACTTCAGACTGCCTTCAAAACAGACAAATCAAATAGCACCATCTGAGGACCCCAAAGAAACAAAATTGAGTCTGGAAAACCAGCATATACGAAATTCCCTTGTATCATCTATGCCGCGCCACACATTGGACACGACCAATAGAGGAATAAGTAACTCCCGCTAGTTCCATGAACACAAAATGCCAGAAGAAAAAGCGAACACTCCCGTCCTCACTAGTTCCTAACCGTGAAAACCCATCAACTGATATAGAAGAATGATCTCCAGTCAGGCTGTCATCATTTGGAAGCCTGCCACTCTCAAAGACAAGATCTCCACACCACAAAACAAGCAAAACTCTGGCACAGAGCACGCACTCCTCGATGCACTCAAACACCCCCACCCACAGCACCCAGTGAACCCTAGCTTTCTGATGAGAAGAGCCCGTCCTTCACTACGAAGCCAAGCAGATGAAGCCTCCAAACACAAAACAGAGTCTGCAGGCAATCAAAGCCACTTAAAACAGACAGATAGAAAGCCAGAACACCAATCAATCAAACTCAGTCCATGAACAAAACTCCGGTTTCAATCAGCATCTTAGACCAGCTCGAATTTGAAACAGAGGAACTGTGAGACACCACTTCCATACCAGAAGCCTTGGATTGGCATAGATGCAGTTTCTGCTGGAACGTTCTAGCAACTTTTATCAAACACAATGAGCTAAAAACAACTTTTAACAGAAAGTCTACATGACATTGGACTAGTATACCCCGAGAGGAAGCTAATAATAGCACAAATGTAAGTGTACCCGGATGAGCTTAAAAAACTATATTCTATTATACATATATATATATATATATATATATACTATAATATATACTATAATATATATCTATATTATATATATAGATATGCTGTATTCATATTTGTGCCCTCGTTTAGTTCCTTCGGCGTAATATATCCTCCACGTTCTATGTACGTTCTTGTTAAAGTTTTTGTGCAACGTGTTCAGCAGACATCTCATCTGCCATCATCGGCATTCTGTATGGAGTTTGTATGTATGGTCAGGCTATCATGCCCGGACACACTAACATTGGACAGACAAAAGAAAAATACGTACCCGCCTGGCTGAAACAAATGCAGTAAAAAAGCTTGGAACACTCACCTCCTCACTAGTCTCAACACGGTGAACAACCAAGGGTCACAACATCAACTTCAATGGCACTAAACCCTAGCCACTATACGAAAAACCCAGCCATCAGATCATCGAGAACTCATAGAATTGAAAAAAGACTGAAAGCATGAATAGAAGAGATGCATTCCACCAGACTTCAATCATTTGGAAGCCTGCACTCTCAATAGAAAGAGTCTCCACCCACAAGCCAGGCAATACCACTGGTCACAACGACTCTCTCTATACCTCCAAAACACCCCCACCATGGCACCCAATGGACATGAACCTAGCTTCTGATAGTATAGCTGTCGTTTCACGCAAGCCAAGCTGCACTAAAGCTCCACACAAGAAAAGAGTGTTTGCCAAGCCATCAAAGCCACAAAACAGAAAAGGAAACCAGAAACCAAATCAAACAAATTCCAAGTCCAAAAACACAGACCAAGTACTCCCAACTACAATCAGATGTAGAAAAAACATCCTGGACAAAAAATAGCTAGCCTCAAATTTAAAACCAAACACTCCGCGAAGCCGTCCCACATACAGAACTCCATACCGAAGCCTGCATGAAGGCAATCTAGATTTCTGCTGAAACGTCCTAAACTTTAAAAAGCGTCAAACATGACGTGGGATGAATCCAAGGAAGCTGAACTGCACATTTGAAATGCTCAGACAGGAAAAGGTCCCTACGAAATAAATACCGGTTGTGGATTAATTACTTCATGAACTCGTTCAAAAATTATAATATCTATAATACTTATTTGCCGTACAAACCAAAACACAGTATAACAAAGAAGAACCATTGGGAAAATTCATCACGACGACGTTGTCACACAAACTTGAACTAAGGGGAATACGCATTCTTCTCTGATGGTTACAAGCTCTTAAAAAAAATTGGAAAGCAAAGAGAGTGATTATATGAGGGCCATCCCCAGACAATATTAAGGACAAAATACAAACACATGACTCCTAGAAGTCTGTTATCAGGATAGATAGTACTAAATCTGCCTGCATCTATACACTAGGGCAATATAAAGGATTATGCTCCTTATTTTGAACCTCAGCTCTGTCACAGGAAGCATAGCCGCTTGTTAATCGGAAGGCCTCTTAAATCACTCATCAGCTTAATGCTGAGGCAGAACAATTAAAGCAATCTAGGAGAAACTCTTCCATACTTGTGAGCGTTAGAATAGTAAAAATAGGAGCCATCCTCAGCTCCGTTAATTATTAAATGGCTGAGATCCAGAGGGAGCAATTTTGTGCTCTGGCTCGTGAATATTTGCAATGTCAATGTCCACAAGTCATTGGACTACCCTAATGGCGCGTCCTTCAGCCCTATCTCCCAGACATCTCCTGTCAACCTAGTACAGTGTAATTCTCATCAGCTCCCTCTCCCAATGAGAATATGGAGAGCCAGCAAACTCCAGGAGAGGTAGCTACCAGGAGACTCCAGAAAGAGACTGAGCCACATTTAAAGTTGTTAATCCATGCCCATACACTTGAACTATCGAGTGCCCAGGTTCAGTACTCGGAGCAAAACACAAGGAGGAAGACCCAGAATAGTTCTAAAAAAAGCCGGTTCTTTCAATACCAATCCTTGAAAGCCTGTATCTATGATTCCGTAAAAAGTTGGAGCCAAAGTTTCTGTTGTAAATACGCGAGCATAAGGATAAACTGGCCTCCTTGGTATAATATCAAAAAATCTTAAAATCTGCTGGCTGACGTAGCTAGAAGCCTGAGTTCAGCACCTGGGATTGATGTTTAGTCCAAGCACCCTGCTGTTCTGAAATTGAATATCTAAAGTACTAACAATGGAAGAACCGCTAACACGCATTCCACTGATAGTCCAGTTATACAATTTCAGGCCTGTAGAGAATAGCCAACATTTGGATCTTGTTGTTAATAATAGACAATTGTTCTCAGAAGTAGGACCTTAATGCAGAAAGTTAATCTTTCAGACATGATCTTGACACGAAAGGACGCCATCATCAGACATAAGGAGAAAGCGGATCTTACGTATGTTGGCAACTTTCTGGCCAATATGGGGACTCAATCATCAATGTGAAAAGGCCAGTCAAGAAGAAAATAATCACATAAAGGAACCAGACACAACCCGCCCTATACCCAATTCTTTAATTGAATGGATTTGAAAGTTCTCCCTCGCAGACCACACACTGACCTGACAAGAGGATCTAGTTGCTTCACAAGACTTCAATTAAATAACAAGAAAAACATCTACTCGAAATAGAACTCTTGACAGTTTGACCACAACAGTCCCCAAGACTGAGGTCAAACGCTGGATTTAGGTTATAAAGCAGTAAAAAGTTTGCTCACCCTGTATGGTTAGTTAATTTATGACGCGATTGCACTAAGACAAAGTGGTCCAGTATGCGACAGCACCACTTATCAATTCCCATCTAGTTCCAGCCACCAATATATTGACTACCTAACCCAGATGCAGGAGAGTCACATTAGAATTAGCGTACAGTATTCCCAATTGATGGACAGCGGTTATGGGACGATAGTCTGCTGGAATGTTCCTATTTCCTCATTTAATAACTGGAACAATAATTGCCTTAAGCTCCGGAGAATAGGCGATCCTCCAGAAGTATGTGACTATTACATGAGAGAGTCTGTAGAGTGGAATCCACCAACTCAGCATGGATTGTTAGCAAATCCAGGGGGTATAGCATCAGACCAGGACTTTGCTCCTGACTTAATCGGAGATAGTCGTAATTCAGCTATGAGTCATAGGTGCCAGCCAAGAACTGCGAGGAGCACTGGTGACCCAAGCACTGTCGATTTTGTATGCCTGGAAAAATTGCCAAGCAAATGGTTTTCCCAATTCTGTTGAAATACAGCAGAGGGAGTTCTTATACCAGCAAGAGCTGAAACAATTTGCCAAAATAAATACGAGTGCTTCTTCTGCTGATGGAGAGGAGAACTAGATCACCACTTTCTCTCTCTTTAGCTTCTTTTACTAGCATTAGTCCTTATACTCCCGCTTCAATGATATAAGTCTCTTGGTGGGCATTATGTCGGCATTATCTGGTGGGCACTATCGATTATGATAGAGCAGGTAAACTGATTAATCTGTTCCTGAGCATCAAGACACTCTTCAATACCCAGACATACTCTGAATTGAAGGACCACTGGCCTATGGACGCTTACAGCCTCCCTTTGTACTACTATTATTAGATTGTCCTGGGCCACTACTTGTTAGGCTGCTTGTACTAGGACTGAGAAATATTTAGTGTTTGTATAGCTGACTTGTTAATCCCACTTAGATCCAATATCTGGGGACCCTACGGAATTTTAGGAAAGCCCAGATTGATTGTAAACCAGGGGATGTTCTCTCTCTGTAAAGGCATCCACATAAAGCATGAACTGCCTTTCTAAGAAAGCTGGGATACAGCACAAAACTTAATACACTTTCCATCTGAGGAACTATAAAAGTAATCACCAGCTGATGCTACCTAGGGTACTCCATTAAGAATTATTACTTATTGTGTTGGACTCTAAAAGGGAAAACTGATGCCAGCAAATAATTCGTTAATCATCCTGAGAATTGTTGGCTGTAAATCAGCGTTCTCTATTCCTGAGCGGTTTTCTGGAGTAGAGTGCTTTCAATATGGGGGCATGACTCCCATCGGCATAAGTCAACCCCCTATAGGCATTGTACATGCACTGTGCAATTTAGTTTCCCACTAAGCACGCCCCATTGAGCTTTGTATCAGCCTTCCTCATCGTCGGGGAAGACTTGAAACGTTTGAACATAACAGTTTTCTGCATCCTCTCTTACATTAGAATTCATGTAAAGAGCCCCAGGGCAGCTCACTGTCTACTACTTCAAAGCAGCCAGACCAAGCAAGCTACCACTTCGGCCTTCCTCGTCAAGATTGCTTGTGCGGCACAGGAAAGACTTGTGAACCCTGTAATGATATCTCTATACGCATCGCCAGGTGTTCTGAAGCGTAGACCATCTATCAAATGAGCAGAATAGTTGACGCCGACATCTGTCGTACTCACTTCTCCTCCAAGATCTGCTCGTGCTCTCCCTTCCAACAAGCACTTAAGTGCAGGTTTTTTTTTGCCAGATTTAAAATTAGCGATTCTGTGTGTGATAATTTTTCCCAGAGCGCCCCTTTGGATCCGAAAAGATAACCCATTGTAATTGCAGAGCATCATATAGGAGCAAGCAGTGAAGGGGAGGGCGAGGCCGAGCCTTATTCATGGGGTTTCTGAGGGCTGACTAATGTGCACTCCAGTTTGTATTCTGTGGCATTAATTAGTTGGCTTACTGGCAAGGTACTCAGCAGCATTCAGAACAGACAGAGTTTAAGTACCCTGGATCTTCAGAATTACAACTTAACATATCTGGGAGAACGCCAAAGGGAAGCTCTCGTTTGGTAAATTCAGTATAGTACTCCCTGGGGCCAGGTCTATCGTGTGTAAGTCAGTAGCATGGATTAATACTGCATCCGACCAACTTATGATTTGGCCCTTTCTATTGTGAATTTGCACAAAAGGCATCGAAAGCTGTGTTTCCTCCTGGTTCCAAAATGTCTGCTAAGTCATTCTCAAATATTGAATCCCAGAGCCTGACCTGGGGTCTTATTTACAAAGGAACCATGGGTGCCTGGGCTGGTTCGCTGCCTGCTTGTGGCATTTCTCCCAGCTGATCAAGTCAAGAGAGCTTCTTTGGTAAGAAGTTATTCGCTGCGGGGGTTCGATTATGACCAGTGTAGTGAGGAACATCAGGCTCCTCTGATGAGACCGCCACTGCGACGTTTTGTGGGATAGGTGTTAATAGTACACATGATATAGTATCGAGATGCACAAGGTTGGCACATTAATATGTGCTGCTGAGATCTTTTCAAGGAAATAAATCTCCTGCACTACCAAATTGTCAATTACTCAAGAGTGGCTTTATGACATATCTTTGAAGACTCTTCTTGGCAGAATGCCAAGGATCTCAATAGGGATCCTCTTCTGAAATAGTTTTGGGGTGTTAAGGTTCTCAACTGAGTAGCACTCTAAGCTGCAGTGTTCAGGGAGAGGGTAAAGTTCAACCTTCTTCAAATCATCTCGCTTTTAGCCCCAATAACTGTAATATATGGCCCCTCGCCAATGTGTTGAACCCCAGTGAGTAAGTTGCCATATATGGATATTATGATGAGGGCACCTGTTTTGACTGGAAAACCAGGTGACTGCTTGCGTCAATGTGTAAATTGGAACTATTGTAGATTACATGGCCATTGCTTTACTGAGCTTGCAGGAGATCCCTGCCACCACATTAGGCTTGCCGAGCGGTCATCCCAGGGCACCCATTGGTAGTCCAGGAAAATGAGTAGTTAACAGTACTTATTATTTTATCAAGCTGAGCTGAATGCTCGTCTTAGTTTCTAACGACCAAGAAACATTACTGAGCCAAATTCTGTAAGGTAGGCTCATTTAAGAAGGTTGGGGCTGTAGTTTTAGATAAGCTTTGTTCTCAACTCAGGGGCACCCCTCAACAAGAAGATCACGACAACCGGACAGCGCAGACAAAAGGGAGCAGGAGCTTTCATAACTGAGAGGCCCAGCTAAACAAAGACCTCATCTTGATTGCTTCAGATAAGGTTGATGAATTGGGTCAGTTGAGAGATCTGCTGCTTTTTCTTGCTTTCATATATTAAGTTTAGCACATAAAGGAGAGCTGTGTATATAGATAGGTCTAGTCACTGAAACAAGTCCTTAATCCAGAGGAAAAGGAATCGGGAGTGGAGAAGAAATGAGTTCTAACGCAAACAGCACAGAACTCCTCACAAGTATACCAAGGATCCTGCCCTCCCGACAGAGCAGAGAACATAAGTAAATAAATATGATAAAATAATAAAAATAATGGATAAAAATAGAATAAATTAGATAAGAGAAATCACATCAAACCTAGGCATTGCTAGACTTCCAGCTGAAGGAGTAAGATGTGTAGAACAACAACAACAAAGAAGCAGGAGCAAGGCCCTCCTATAGCTGAGGCCCAGCTTGGGCTTTTTTTATAAATTCCGCTAAACCATAGCTGAAATATAACTAAAAGTGGATTAGTGATCACACTGCAAAAATTTCAAAAATGTAAAGGATTTAAAAAATAAATAAAAATTTGAAGACTAAGATATGATTAAAAAATAGCCTTAAAAGCAGGTAATAATTAGAATAGGCTAATTTAATCTTAGTTAAGCAGAGAGCTTACTTGCCTGCTGCTCTCCAGGGAAGCTTCCTTCCAGGTGATGCTTCTTGAATTGTCTTTCCTTTTCTCTCCTAAAAAAGTTTGAATGTGGTCGAAGAAGGTTCTTTGCAGTTTGTTTGCAGCGGCAACTTGATATCTGTGTTGGTTGGTTTGAAGAAACGGTTGCTTGAACTACAGCTGAGAATGAATCAGCAAAGAAAGAAAAAGACCAAAAGAGTGCCGAGGAAGACAGGCTCTTAATAACCAGCCTGTTTCAGCAGACAAGAGCTTGAGCTTTTTCCAGCTCCTAGGTGTTTATCCTCCTCTCTTTCTCCTCCAGCTCCCTGCCCTTTTTTCACTTGACCTGGTTATCCTCTTGTACTATCAGTTGATTCGCTGCCAGACGCTGGGAGTACACCTGTAGCAACTCTATCTTCTCCTAGGATTATCTGAAATAGGGTTTCCTGTTTGAACAGAAGATTGGACTAGAAGCGTTCAAAAGAATAGTAATCATTTAAAGAACAGTAGTTATTGAACTCAGTCGAGATGAATCCCTCAGTCCTAAAAGACTAGCTTTGTACAAAATCATCAATTTGTTGGACTTCCTTGGGAAAGACTTTTGGAAAGCATCATAACAAATTTGAAGAAAAGACTAATGGATTGTCAACATTTAAAAACAGGTAGCCAATTGCAAGACACCACAAATAAATTACGATTTCTCCATTTTTTGAAGCCAGATTATTGGAATATTGAAGTAGTTGAAGTTCCATGGTCAGAAACTAAAGAACAATTGCTTGCTTTTAATGAAATCTTTAATTATGAAATTAATATCAACGATTATGGAGATTTCATAGAAAATGTTTTAAGTGATTCAAAGAACTATGCAATTCCTGACAGTATTAAAAAAGCTAAAGATATTGTCAGAACAATTGCTGTAAGTTCAGTAGAAACGGAAAGGGGTTTCTCAAAAATGAGTCTCATATGTTCAGAACAGAGAAGTCACCTGTTGCTAACATAACCAACTGAATGACCATTAGTGTGATTGGCCTACCTCTAAAAGAATGGGACTCTATTCTTACTGTCAAAAAATAGTTAAGAGCACACCATCTCACAGCTGATGATCCAAGAATGAAGATTAAGAAAAGTGCAAGTGAGGAAGGTGGCAATGAAAGAACATTGTGGAAACGTCTCAAAGTTAAAGACAAATAACACTTTTATGTAAGTACTTGTAAACTTCTTTTATTGTTTTATGTACTTGTTTTATTCTTATTTAAGTAAAAGTGTACAAAATTAAAAACTTAACAAAATATTTTCTTTCTGCTGGTCATTCATTAGGGCAAAAATGTCAGTGACATTGAAGACACACAGCACTTTTATTGTTCTTATGTAAATACTTGTGTGTACCTCCTTTATCGTTTTGTGTATTTATTTTATTCTTATCTAAGTAGTAAGTGCACAAAGTAATGAACTATCTTTTTGTATACCTTCTTTTTATAGCTCATTTAATAGAGCAAAGAAGTCAGTGATGTCGACTTGGCTATAGCTATCCAGTCACATGACCACCAAATCATGTCCACCCAGTCACATGACCCTAAGCATGCCCACCCCATAGCCCATCCCATCATATGTTTCCCTTAAGCTATGCCACCCAGTCACATGTCCCCCAAGCCACACACATCCAGTCACATGACTGCCAAGCCATGCCCACCAGATAAGCCATGGTCACAGAACCTGTAGTAAAAAAATTGAATCCCACTACTGGATCCCATATCAAACTGTAGATCATATCATGACCTACTGTAAATTGAGGGCATAAACTGGTCCAGTATCTGATTATTTAAATTATAAATGATGTTGCGCTTCAATGGTTAGATGGCCTAGATATCAGTGTTTGAACATAGATCTTTTTAACATTTATATTTTATTCTGTTTACTAATCTAGATGAAATGTTAATATATATATTGCTAGTCCGTGTATTATTTAGTGCCATACACTAAATAATAAACTGCTTCTGAGGCACAAGTACAAGTGTCTAGTAAAATACTTTATGAGTGCCTAGTAAAATACTTTTATTGTCTGTTTTATTCCCGCAGACATCATCTCTATGGCTGCATAAACAGAGCAATAAAATCAAGATCACAGGCCACACTTGGATTACTGCATTCAGTTTTGGTCGCCATGATTAAAAAAGATATTGAGACTCTAGAAAGAGTGCAGAGAAGAGCAACAAAGATGATTAGGGGACTGGAGGCTAAAACATACAAAGAACAGTTGCTGGAACTGGGTATGTCTAGTCTAATAGAAAGAAGGACTGGGGGAGACATGATAGCAGTGTTCCAATATCTCAGGGACTGCCACAAAGAAGAGGGAGTCAAGCTATTCTCCAAAGCACCTGAGGGCAGGACAAGGAGCAATGGGTGNGACAGAATAATTAATCAGTGGAACAACTTGCCTCCAGAAGTTGTAAATGCTCCAACACTGGAAGTTTTTAAAAAGATGTTGGATAACCATTTGTCTGAAGTGGTGTGGGATTTCCTGCCTAGACAGGGGGTTGGACTAGAAGACCTCCAAGGTCCCTTCCAACTCTCTTACTCTATTCCATTCTATACCCAAAATACAATCAGTTGAATCAACTGGATGGAGTTATAGTGCTCTAGTCTGAAGACTGATGGAGCATGATGATGCTGGATCAAAGATTGGCATATAATGGACATTATTGAAGCAAGCAAATAAGAATGTGAATGCTTCCAAAGTGCTAAATCAAAAAGCCTAATTCAGACCTACTTCTTGTCAATGTCAAGAAGTGCCAGGTCTATTGCTTTTGAACTGAACTATAATTAGTCAGAACAGTAATTATTTGCCTTAATTCTGAAATGCTTTTAATGCATTTGCTTTTTCTATAGTATGAAGTCATGATATAAACTTAATGGATTCTGAAAACTGTCAGTTGCAAACTGTAGCGGAGTTAGAGACTATGACTCCTAATGGAGTCATTTTTGCTCATTAACGTCTGCAGGGATTCCTTCTGAAAAACCAACTAACGTTGCTTTCCTTTATTCTATGGTAGCGTGTCAAATTATTTGAGATTTTAAATATTGTTTAAATGTTGCTGATTTGAGATTCTTTAGAATCCCACTGTCTGCAGTTATTAATAGTCAAAAGTGAAAAATAAAAAGGCTTTCTTAGTAACAATAATGTCTGCCTTTTTTCAGTGAATATTAGAACTAAAAGCCAGTGCAGGCATTCATGGGTACAAATAAACAAATAAGTCTGATAAATAGACTTTAATGAAAAATTAATGAAATTCTTATAGAAGATTTCCATTGACTGGTGGGTCTTGCATGTATATTCCATTTATAGCAAAATCAGAGTTTGGATTTTTGCCCCTTTTTCTCTCATCTATGCAGAGCAACACACCTGAAATCTTTCCTTTCAGCACACAGAACACTTTCCCCCTGTTTCTTGTTAAAATAATGGATTATTTTGTATTCAGGCAATGTACTCTAGATCTTGCCTGAACTAGCTCTTACAAATCATATTAAAATGCACTGCACATATTTGTGCATGATATTTATAGCATATTATTTGGAGGTTAATGAATTCAAAGCCATAATTTGAAAGGAAGTCATGCATATTTATAAAACAAATAATTATTTTGCTGGTGCAACCCAATACTTGCACTGGAGTTTAGCAGTTAAAAGTCTGGTGCAAACTGATGGGAGTTTACAGGGTGGTCTCAATAAAGTTGAATCTGGTTCCAAAGGGACAGTGGCAATAACTTGGAAGTTTTCTGCTCTTGTTAAAGGTATCATGGGGGAAAGGATGTCCAAAGGTGCAAAGGAAATAGATAAAAATCAGGAAAAAAATTATAAACTGCCATGAGATGGAGAAGGAGGTCAGGGAGGAACTTAGAGGTGTAGAAATGTATTGTTGTGGTCCAATCAGCAGCCAGCAGAGCTGGTGGCAGACTTGGACAGTGAAGGAGTTGGGGAGGAACATGGGCCAGTCCTGGAGTCTGAGGAAGTCTCTAACAAGTGCTCTTCATCAGAGGCAGAGATGGGGCCAGGGCCATCTGACAGTTATCAGCTGCCTTCAGAGTCGGAGGTTTTCCTCTTGTTTAATGTGATAATTGGTGCATTCAGTCTTTATCTGGTGGCATAAATTTTTTTATCGGCTTTTGAAGTTGGCAACGTGACGCAGATTTGTTTTTTTTTTCCGCCAAAGTGATTTCTTTTTGGATTGAAGCTTCCTTATTGTTATGGGTAATTTGTTTTATTCTGATTTTGGGAATTGTTATTGTACATATAGTTTGATTACTCTTTTGACCCAAGTCAAATATATTGTATGGTCTTCAACAGTATTGCATTCAGTGAATAGAAGTTGTCAGTCAAGAGATGAGAGATTGTTTGTCTATAAGATCATAGTTGCCTTTTTTGAAGTTATAATTGAGGATCTTGTCGTTATGATGGTTTTTGTGTGGACGTATGTTAAGAACAAAAGTCAATCATGTTGTGGTCACTGTTGGAAAAGGGTTCTTTAATTGTTTCCATAAATTGAGTTCAAACTATTGCAGAAAATGAGATTGAGGCAGTTGTTAAGTCTAGTTTGTTTGTTTTACTAGTTGTTCAGTCCCAGATTTGTTACAGCATTGTAGAAGGTTGCATGTATGGGTTCATTTTTACATTCGTTTAAGGTCGCAGTTCATATGCGGCAGATTGAGGTCACAAGAAAGATTAAAGCATGTGGTAGGATATTGCCCATGTTAGTAGTGAAGTTAACTTGTTTACATGTTTGATGTCATAATCAGGGGCTCTGTAGCATAGTAAGAATCAAAATGTGATATTTAAGGACAGTTCACAGACGATGGTCTCAGGAAAGGAGCAAGCTCCTGGGTAACTTGGATGTTTAAGGAGCAAGGTCCACTCAGGAGTAAGGGGCACAGGTGGACGGTGAATGGTCCCTCCCATAGGGAATAAGGAGGAGCAAAAGGAGACAATTAGTTCAATTCATTAAGGTGAAGGTCTGTTCCTGACTTCTTGGCCAAGTAATTTCTGCTACAGCGTGGCATTTGGAAGATATTGGCCTGGCAACTCTCCAAGCCTGATAAAGGTCTATCTCATGAAAGACTGGTTGCCAGGACTTTGCTGGAGAGGAATTCACTTTAACCTAAATAAAAGGGGTTTTATCAGGACGAGGAGTCTGCTTAAATGATTTTGGGAAGCCAAGGTCAGAACATGTATCTTGGGAAATAAGAAAAAAAAAGCAGCAAAGCAATCAAGGCTGACATCAGGAAGCTATGAGAAGAGGGGGAAAGGGAAAGTCATCACTAATGAGAAACAACAATAAAGAAGAAAAGCTGGGAAGTCTTTTACTCTCCCTGAAAGAAAAAAACAGGAAAGTGACCTGAGAGAAAGCAAGAAGCTAGAAAGGCAGAGGTGGTATTCACCTTTGACTGGACATTTTACAGTATCCTTCCCCTGCCACACCCACCAAGCCACACCCAGAGAACCAGTGGTAAAAAAAAAATTGAATCCCACCACTGTAGAAAGGGCTAACTGGATGCAAAAAAATTCCTCCAGCCCTCTGCTCAGTTATTTAGTTTCACCCCTAAAGAAAACTCCCAAAGTTTGGCCAGGTTGATCCTGGCATAAGGGGCCAGGAAGAGTAAAACATAAAGTTATGTCCAACACTGGGACACAATGCTCATCTCCGTTTCTTGGCCAAGAGAATCAGCATTGAAGAAGAGTAGATGGAGAAAAATAAAAAGCTGGACGGGACAGAATGGAAGAGAGCCAACTGAGAAAGTTAAACAGCAAGGCAGAAGAGAGTAAGAAGCAGCCTAAACCACAGGTAGTCCTTGACTTACGACCACAGTTGAGCCCCAAAATTATGTTGCTAATTTGAGAAATTTGTTAAGTGAGTTCTGTTCCATTTTTATGACTTTTGACATAAACATGTTTATGACATAAACAACTTTTGTTGTTTAGTGAATTCCTGGAGCTGTTAAATTAATCACATGGTTCTCAAGTGAATCTGGCTTCCCCATTGACTTTGCTTGTCCAAAGGTTGCAAAAGGGGATCACCTGATATTGGAACACTGCAACCATCATAAATATGAACCAGTTGTCAAGCATCCAAAAGCAAATCACGTGGCCATGGGGATGCTGAAATGGTCATAAGTGTGAAAAAATCACCATGAGTCACTTTTTGCAGTGCCATTATAACTTTGCTTACGGTCACTAAATAAACTGTGGTAAGTCAAAGACTACCAGTATTGCAACTGTTAAGCCCCTGTCACACTGCACCAACGGATGGAAAGAGGATGTAAAACGGAGAAAAACACTTGCCATCCGTTGG